>JARJHM010000358.1:65000-307500 GCA_033356055.1 Carex pumila
GAGTATCTATCAAATGGATGAAAAGTCGGCATTCTTGAATGGCCAACTCAAGACTAAGAGCGTTCTGTCGAACTCAAGACTAAAGGGTAATACCAATCCTGCTTCTTGGTAATACCAATCCTGCTTCTTGTGGACAGTGCTTTGTAAGGTCTCATCGGCCTGCCTTCCTGGCAGGTCCAAGCTTCTCCGAATTTCTTTCGCTTACTTGCTTTTCTTTCGCTTACCTGTTGTGGTACAAAGCTGCTGTCTTTTCTGGGACAAACTACTCTGGTAGTGAATTCCTTCTTACTTACCCACCCTCATTAGTTTGATCCGAAGTCTGTATTTGCTCGCTCATCTGTATACTAGCCATATCAATTAGATAGACCAGAACATCATATGTATACTAGCCATATCAATTAGATAGACCGGAACACCCTATTAACTGATTTCTAGCCCTACGTACGAAGAGGTATGTATGTGTAAGAAGCCGCCTTTTTCAAGTAGACCAGCCAAAGAAGACATGGGGTTACTGGGGCTTTGCCCAATGCAATGGATCCCTACCCTAAAAGTAGAGGTACTTAGCAAGAGAGCTCTGCAGTTCATTCATAAATATAGATGGTAAGCTTAAACTAATCCAATATATATATGGGTGGGAGTCCAGACTTCGTTATATCATCCATAGAGAAGGGGCCTAACCTACTTCTCTTTGCTCTCAAGCCTACCGCGCACTGAAGCGAGGTGTGATTTCTCTGATTTCTTTCATTTCATATAAGTAGCAAGCCTAAAAGACCTACCTTCTGAAGTGAGAGGAATTACGTAGTAGGGAGGCTTTCCTTTTCTTCTTTACTCTACCAATCCTGCTTGTCAGCCTTTCCTTGACTTCTTTACTCTACCAATCCTGTCAACCTTGCCCTTTCTTCTTTCTGCGGCAGCCAGTGAAAGTGTGCCGGAGCAGATATGAGTGCTTAGGAACTACAGATGAGTGTAACGGAAGGTAAGTGTAAGGTCTCTGTCTCCTTAACGCTTTTGTGGCTCTAAAGAGGAGGGATTTGAGAGGCTCCCCGTCCGAGTTACGCCGATTCTTCCTTCTAGTTTGTGAAAGACTGATTCCTCGGATTTGATTCTTCAAAGGTGGATGTGAATGATGAGAGAGATTTTGGGCAGCTGAAGTAGGTTTCGTTAATTGAAAGGAGTAAGAAGATCCGATGGTTAACAAATAGGCTGCGGAGGAAATAAGCAATTTATCGGCCAGCTATTATTCTATTTTTTCTTTGACTTTACATGCTAGGCAGGTATGCATGTAAAGTCAAAGCACCGGTTTTAAGCATTCACAGATAGCCCAGAAGATAGGCATAACGTCTAGTAAGTCAAGTAGTGGACACGGGCTAGACAAAAGAAGGAAGGTACTATTAAAGATAAGTCACACGGGATTCGTATTTCATAGAAGAGTAGGCTTAAAGGGTCAAGTAGTAAGTAGAGTAGCCAGGGTAAGCTGAGAGCCCAGAGAAGTTTATGCGTTCTAGGAGTAGTAACCAAGGCATGTCAGGGTTGAGGACTAGTAGTTGTGCCGGGATAGACTTGTTAAGAAGAAGTAAGCCCGAGATAAGCATTTGGTATTTTAGCTAGGGCAAGTGGCACTTGTGAGTAACGGAGTACAAAGCATAGCCAAGGTCCAAGGTAAGTAGAGTATGGGGCTAGTCACTAGGGACAAGGGCAAGGTAGTTCCGGTAAGCGGATAAGTAAAGGTATGCCCGGATGGATAGGTTTGCTATTTACTCATTTCATTCATTCTCTTGTATTTGTGTGATCAGTTCAACCTCCGGCCTTTTTCTTGCTTTTCTAAGAAGCTCTTACTGTTTATACAAAGAAGAGTGAACCAATGACGTTTGTGGATCTCTGTTACACATAAAAGTAAAGTGTTGCCTTTCTTTTTCTTCCTCTAGTCGGGAGTACCGGGTATGGGGACAGCGTTCGCGCACATTTACAACATATATAGAGAAAAGTGGTCGCTTCTCTGGGTTGGGGACATCTAAGGTTTGGGGAAAGCTCTAACGACCGATCCTCCTCATACAGTTTGAGACATAGATTTGCCGATGGGCTGCTATAGTTTTGGTTGTTTGTTGACAACGCTCTATTCAGTGATCTTTACGTGTATGTATTTCTTTGATTCTGCTAGCGGCGGCGAGAGCACAGGCTTACTTTATATACGTAATTCGGTAGCAAGTCAATATATATACCTAAAGCGAGGTCTTTCAGAATGTAGTCTCTGGCTCCGGACCAGTTTTCCGGAAAGGAAGAAGAATCAGAGCTAAGGGATGAGTTCAAAACCAACCACAAGCGCCTTTATTTCTACTCATACGCCTTTCGCTATTGTCTCACTGGTACGGTGCTTTCTCTTACTACTTGAATAAGTTTATCCTTAAGGTTTTTATTGTGTGCTCATTTTTATTTGAAACTGTTGCGACTCTGTTGGCTATTCCAGAGGAGAAGCAGAAGTGCATAGACATTGAAAGCGCATGTCAATTGCTAAGCCGGCCACTAGTCAAAAATTTCTTGAATATGTGTACTAGTAAATCTATTGCGTTTTTTTACATGCATGCCATTCATTGGAAACTTACAAGCTTCACAAACCATATTCCAGAGGAAAGGAATTTGACCAATAGGCCCAAGACAACGTATGGAAATTCTGAACGTATATGGCTAGCAGTAGTGTGCCAGTCGCAGTATTGCTAGCTTGAAATCAGACTGATTCGTAGTAACGTGCGATAATAATACTAGATGGCCAAAGCACATGGTATTACTAAAGTGAAGTATTATGATGGTACCTTTTTTTGAAACTAGTAATAGTGATGACCCTTATCGGTTTACTTTTGGTACAATTTTCAGTAAACTAGCCAAAATATGGTTAGCCTAGAGTTTCCTTTTCACTTTTTTTTTGATGTTGACAATATTTCATTAAGGAAGCGGTGTCTTGCCTCGAGCACATAGGGAAAGGTACTGCTCTGGACTAGGAGGGTCAAACTAGGCTAGGAAATGGGCCTAACCCCATTCGCTGATGAACCCTTCACTTTTGACGGGTTCAAAAAGGAGGGCGCTGGAAGTGCCTTTCCAACGAGAACTTTGATTTCCAATGCTCCTTCTGTTCTCAAATAAAGTAGCAATCCCAAGACTCTAATGCAACCTATATCTCTCATTAGAATTTACGAGTTGTTGAGGGGGCCAAGCAGGTGACGAAGAGCCGAGGGATGGATTGAAGGTGTCCCCCATAGGTAGCCGGCGGAGTATGCTTTGTCACCAGGAGTTGTGCCTTGATAAGTTTCTTATGAAAGATTTTGGGAAGTGTCCGCCAGGTCAACTAGGAAGAAGAAAAAGGGTAGCATATGCTCGTTTATAACATGAATTTTGGCGTTACACAGACGCAGCAAGCAGGTCCGCTAATCTACATCGCCAGCCAGTACTTCAAAAAGGATTGCTTCCGGTTTGAAGGTGATACAAAAAAGGGTTCATTCAGGCAGACATCATACGCCGCCTATGGTTGTTTTAGTGTCAAAAATACATATGGGAAAGTCAAGTAGGAAAAGAACTACTATAGAGTGGATA
This sequence comes from Carex pumila, assembly GCA_033356055.1. NCBI lineage: Eukaryota > Viridiplantae > Streptophyta > Magnoliopsida > Poales > Cyperaceae > Carex > Carex pumila. Next base: position 68,583 of record JARJHM010000358.1, read on the forward strand.
GTGCTTGCTGCCTTCAGCGGGGTATCACCTTTTGGTAGTAGGTTGATCCACGTTTTTCTTCCTGGTAGGATAGGTCTCTTCAAAGTAGGAAGTGCTTTAGATGTGCTTGATGGAAATTGGCTTGATACGGATTGATAGATAGAGATGTACCTCACCCACGACTGATAGAGTTGGTGTTGCGACCACACGCCTGACGATAGTATGAGCGCTTTTGAGGGAAAGTAAGTTATTGTAGTAGGGAGGATATTAGTTCTTAGTAAAGTGTGTAAGCTGAACTAGAGGATTTATCTTATGGATGGAGTTGATGTAAGCAGCTTAGGTAGTAGTTTCAGTAAAATCTTCAACCGCCGGTTAGACTTTTGATTATACTCTTGGCGAGGCTATTTGGTTGACTTCCCAAGCAGGGGATGAGCTATTGCCTCGTGAGAGTTTGGAGCAGTTAATGTATCAGTTGGTGGAGAGAATGTATTCTAAGTCGAGTAATAGTGGGATACTTATAGCAAGAACATTACGAATGTATTTGCTTGGTTCTGTATATCCAATGAGACAGGTAAGTCAGTCTGTTGATATACCTAACATGTATACCTCTATTATGTCGATGATAATTTCACCTAAGCAGCGTGAAGAACCACGTGAAGGTTCTAAACCGGAGTTAATCAAAAGATTAGTGGAGAAAACACCTGTGAAAGCGGCGCCATTCCTAGTTGGAGATATTGAGACAATACTAAATGCTGATTCTTTACATGTACCATATGCTGTAGGTGTGATGATTGTGTATCCTGATAGGCCACTTCCATCAAAGGAGGACTCTCTAGTAACATGGTATAGTGAAGATTTGTTTCTTGCTGGGGATTTTGCGGGGAGGAGTAGTATGATGCTCAACTATTTCCTTGATTATGTAGTAGCTACTATTAGAAGTACCAAGAGAGTGAAGGTTATCTATTTTCACAACCTTTCTAGGTTTGACGGCATACTAATTATTAAACACATAATAGCTAATAGGCCAGAATGGGGACTGAAACCTTTAATTCTTTTTGCTCGTCTCTGGCTCTACACATTAGTAGTGTAGAGCTCGTTAGTAGTTACTCGCTGGGGAGATTTATCAGTTTTAAGTTATGATTTACAAGCATAAAGTGGTGTTTCGAGATTCGATGAAATGGTTACCTGGTTCTCTCCGCTCGTTAGGTGAAAGTCTCTGTCCTGAACTAGGTGCTAAAGGAGATGTGGATCATTCAACTGTATGTATGTCTAATTTAGATAGTAGGAAGGAAGAGTTAGTGAATTATATGAAGCAGGATATATATATGCTTGGTGGGATAATGCACAAGGCACAACAGATATACTTGAAGTACTTTTATGTTTATATAACAAGTAAAATAACCTTATCCTCCCTTGCATTAGCTATTTATAGACTTCATTTTGACAACGATGTTCATACTCCTATTGCGATTCCACATAGAACAGCCGACGAGTTTATTCGTAGGGGCTACTATCTATGGTGGACACGCAGATGTTTATTTACCTAAAGGGGAAAACCTATTCTATTATGATGTGAACTCCCTGTATCCTTATGTAATGAAAGATTCCCCTATGCCCATAGGACCAGCTAAATGGAATGGAAATTTGGTACATCATGAACTTGAAAGCTTATATGGTTTTATGGAAGCTTATGTAAAATGTCCAGAATCCATGAAAAGACCATTCCTACCATATCGTGATGAAAAGGGGCTTCTTATCTTTCCAACTGGAGAGTTCATAGGTATTGACTATTCAGAGGAGCTGAAATACGCTCGATCAATAGGCTACTCAATCACACCTCTACGTGGGTATCTATATGAGAAGGGATTTGGATTATTTGCAGGATTTGTTGGTCATATGTATGAAAATAGATCTCGTGCTAAGGCTGAGGGAAATACTGGATTAGCTTATGTTTACAAGATACTAATGAATAGTCTCTATGGGAGGTTTGGTATAAACCCCAATAGTACTATATCATAAATCTGTGGACATGCTCGATATGAATATCTTTTAACTCTAAATAGGTTTCAAGATGCTCATGCATTGGGAAATGCTTATTGGCTATGTTCTTATCTTTCATATGATAGTAGTAAAGCAACCTTTATTAACGAGCCTCCACGGAACTCAGCTGTTCAAATAGCTGCTGCCATTACTGCTCATGCACGGATATACATGTATCCTTTTCTAAGTAGGGCTGACTCTTTCTATACCGATACAGACTCAGTAGTTCGTTGTTCTCCTCTACCTGAAGAATTAATATCATCCACTGAGCTTGGTAAGTTCAAGTTGGAGTATCGCGTAAGAGAAGGAATATTTCTTGCACCTAAATCCTATTGTTTCATTTTGTTTGAAGAAGAAAAAGGGGATATCTTAGTTCAGAAGGGTGCAGCAAAACAGCATGTCACTCGGGAATGGTATAATAATCAATATAGTCTCAAAGATTAGACGAACAAGGTTACTATAACAAATCCATTCACAGTAGATCTCAGATCTATGTCTGTTAGGCTTAAGACATCTGAGTTTCTCTTAGCTATGCCAGAATCGCGCAAAAGGGTTAAAGTGTATGATCAAAATGAGAAATGGGTTGATACTATTCCGATGCGAGTAGACGGACTCTCTGAATCTATACTAAAACACTTACTACCTTTATTACCTGTGTCTAAAAGAGACTCAGTCGCTGATAAAGAAGAGGTGTTTAGTGGAGTTTCAAAGAATGATAATGGAAATGCTAGTAAGTAATATGGCTCTGATTTATTGATTTATTTTCTACTCTTTTATAAGACAGGGCCACCTGTTTTATTCAATATGAGTATGTGCTTTTCGCTTACATCGGCTCAAATTTCTGTGCTTGCCGATCTTATATTTATTGGATCATTAGCCTCATACTATGAAAAAGAATAATAAAGAACTATAAGAATAAAGAAGCTCAAACTCTATTCGGGGATTCCATCCAGCCGCAGGCGTACCGTCGGCTACCTTGGTTAACTACTTAGTAGTGCTGCACACTATATGATCTTAGCTTAGAGCATAAGCTAAGACCATAAAAGCAAAGCTCGCACCCCATAAAGTCAAAAGCACCACATCATCCTCAGCTTGTTTTTGTACTGGGTGGTTGCTCAACATCAGATGATGAGTCCTCCTGTACAGATTTAGCATCCTCTGAGGGATGTTCCTTAGTATCTCCGTCCGCTGCTTTATGCGGATTCTTTTTTTTAGAGAGGTTCGAATCACCTCCCTTAACTCCACCCCCACCATTAATATCTTTTGGCACAGCTTTCTTAGTAGTTACAGCACCCGTGTCTGGAAAATCCCAGAGCTTGTAACTCTTTCGAACTTTCATCAGGTCGAACATCATGTTCGCCTTATGGAGTGTATAGTTGAAGAAGTAAGGAGCTTGATCAGAAGCCATAATCTTACGCAAGCCCTTACCGAATGAATGAAGTGGAACAACAACGAATTCACCAACACCCAAAAGATTTCTCTTCAGGATAGAATACACTGTGGCCAAAGAATACCACTAGGGAATAATTCTATCAAAACATGATATAACACTCCCTCATCCTTCCCTTCTTCACCATAAGGTTCACCCGATACAGCTATGCGACTGCACACTACACAATCACCTACCACATCAAAAACGGATTCCTTAGTCTTGTACTGAGAATGGTCCTTAAAGCTTAGAAAAGAGTACTTCCGAGGTTATTTGATCTTGAACATCTTTTCGGGTTCACATGTTCCAAAAGGTGCAATATTGAGAATAGGTGATTTGTTTGTAGTAGTTGGAGTAGTTGGGAGTAGTTGGAGTAGATGAAGACGACATAATGAAAGATCACATATTTGTTTGGCAAGCGAGAGATTCTAATCTCTTCACTTAGGTGTGGCTGGATTGAATCCTGAAAAAGAAAAGAAGAAAGAAAGAAGAGTAAGAAGAACAAGATGGACGACTTGGTAAAGATAAGGAGTCGTGGTGGGAGCTCACCGGCTCTGAGATCATGACTGATTCATGGACTTCCGCTCGCTCGTTCCACTGTAGTTTCACTCGCTGGGTCAGAAAACATTAATTCTTTCAAGTGCATAGTGAAAATTGACTTTCTGGCGCTGGGCAACCGGAATATGAGTGTGTGACTTGCTTTTTGAGTTTATTGAGGAGATAGGAACGATTAATGTGCTGAAAGTTCTCACTTACACTCCTATAAAATAAAGATACCATGGCTACTGCAAAGGCTAAGGTCATTTAAATGCTTATCTATGCCCATACCCCGAAACCTCATGAGATAGTTTCTTGGCAAGGATCTGCTTTTACGCGGTCTCACCACAAGCGCTTATTTTCACTGAGCATCCCAGAAATGAAAACTTGAGAAAGCTCTTGTACAGAAAATCGAAATATATACCTTACTTGTGCTGTGCCTAGCCAAAGCGAGTAATGCTCATTTGCAATCCAGTTAGAATTTCTCCTTCTCTCGAAAAAGACCATAAAGACCTATTTTCTCGCATTAAATACTTCGTGGCATACTACGCGAATTGGACATATGAAATCCATGCTTTGCTTACTTGAAGCTTTATATATCTTTTCTAATTCTTTCCATTACACTCACATCTTTACTTAAACTCACTCCAACTTGCATACGCTAGACTGATCCAAAATCCACATTATAACTTACTATTTATAATCAACTTTTACCCAAGTTCATTTCTTTATATACCTCATCTAACTAAATCATAAGTATAAGCTTGAAGGAAAGATAACTACTAGCTAGTCAAAGAAGAAGGAAGAAAGGACCTCATAAGCTTCTTTTTTACACAGTTGAGTCAAAAGAAGACACACAAGGTTTCTCTTTGACACAAATTTACTACTATTCTATAAGCTAAGCTATTCAAAAGCTTCTTTCTTAATACTACCTTTACTTACTTCACTATGCTTATTCTATATACTCTTGACAGAACTAATATAGTTACTTTGCGATAAGAACCTATGAGATTGATTGAAGAAGCACGCAATGAAAGAATGGACAAGGAAGCACTAATACATTTATGCAATGGTATGCTATTAGGGTCGATAGCAAGCTAGAGGAAGGATATTAGGAATGCTGAGTCAGCACTATATAGGTTATTTAGTAGGTAGAATGAATAACTAGTATATTCTTTATAGGTAGACAAGCACCGTAGTGAACGAATAGTATATAAATACTAATAGAAAGATGATAACATAACCTAAAAGAATAGATAGGTAATCATTTTTCCGTGTGTTTTCTGCTGTACGTAATCTATGGGTGTGTTTCCGACCCCAAATCATTCTTAAACCTAACAGCAGGTTCATTAAATGAAATTTCTTTCAAAAATAGAAATTGATTTGAATACCAGTTACCGGCGTGCTTTAGCTACACGGTCAACCTTCTGCGCCTTCGCTTGATGGATTGTTGACTTATTACGACTAGTTGCTACGAGCACTAAAAATTCAAACGTAGTTACAGGTTTACGAACTAAAGGAACTTACCCTATCTATTCTATTATGTCCTTCTCTGTTGGATTCTAAAAAAAGAATTGGAATTTGCGTTTCGTATAATAGTGACATGATTGATCGATCGTCACTAGCCTACATCCGCAACACCTCTGGGAGCCGAGCCACTTAGTTAGGACCTTCTACCTTCTCTTAGCCTGCCATGTCTTGGGGCGCTGTAACCATTCCTTCCTTTCTTAGCTCTTTCTTTAATCTACCGCTGCTCGATTGCTTTAGGGAATCAAGCATCTCTTATGCAATTTCGATTTGACTCCACCAGAACAATCTCCATGAGTCTAACTCTTCAGAGAAGTCAAGTCGTGTTTTCTCTTCCCGGACTCGGGTGAAAGACCTCCTAATTGATTGGATAGCCTGTAAGCTATGCTTCAAAAAGCCCATAAAGACAAAGCAGCTTTTCCTATATGGACCGCCGAGCACACAGAAGGCTCTTTTCAATATGCTTTAAAAAGTGCTAAAAGTATACTTTGCTAGTGTGAGAAGGAATGCACCTTTGAGGGGACTACCGACATGTATGAGAACTATTCCGATTTGGAAGATTCTATGGTGTCCGGATACTAAGATCCCTTTCTGTCTTTCCGGATAAATCTGTCCTATACTTATTTGAATTTGACAAAGTCAGTCCAGGTTATAGCATATAGCTAGCCTTCCTTAAGGGGGAATGCTTCTCTATAGAACCTAACTAAAGACGATAAGTCAACAGGGGCAGACGGAAAAACTTATTTATGTATAGAGAAAGCAAGTAGGCAAAGGAAATTTTTATGCCGATATAGATCGAATCGCTACGCTTTAGCTAGCTATATAAGGCCATCTCTTCCTTACTTTTCTGACTTATATCCGCAAAGTAGCCCAGCAGGGGCGTTCAGGCAGTCCTTTCCTCCTTTCTTCTTTTTGCTCTTCTTCAGGCGAGATCGAATGGATGAATCTTCCCTCGCCCGAATAGAAGGCGACTTCCCTTGTCTTGTGAGGTTCAAGTACGTAATATTCTTTCCCAGGTGCTTAAGTCAATGAGTGGATCTGGGAGACTAGGGCGGGTCGGCTCCTCAGTTAGATGCTGTGTACGAAAGGCTTTCACAGGCCTATCGGCGGCTCGGGGAAGAAGAGGTCTTGACCTTGCTGGAAGAGCATAAGCTAATGGATCTAGATATGAACCAGTTGTGGGAATTGCAGCTTAAGATTGAGGATCTAACCATGAAGTTTTATGCGAACATTCTTTATAATATAAGAAGTTCCCATATTTCATCGATGTATTGATTCATAAGGATAAGCCGTCTGCAAAAGACTTTATGTTAACGTTAGATCAAACTGATACGGAAGTGGGTATTCAAAATAAAAAGGACTTTTATACTCTACTTTATAGGGAATAAGTATCCAAATGTTTGCTTTACTATTTAATTAACGCAATGGAGGACTCAACAGTTACAAGAACTTCTACCTCAACTAAGACATCCCATTTGGTTTCAAAACTATACAATTGATTCACGGCTTGGATAAAATTCCAGTGGGGATAAAAGAGTAGGTTATGAAGGGCTGGAGAAGGTTAAAGCTGATAAAGGGCGCTAAGCAGGAAGGGGACCCCCCCCAGGTGTCAAAGAGTAAAGCTACGAAAGACTACAATCCTTACCTTGTAATAGCTAGCCACTTGGTGAAGTTTCTTTTAGAAAGAGGTGTTATCAGACTAACAGATGATATAAAAGGGTGAAGTTCGTATGTTTCAAGGTGGAGCTTACGCAAGGATTCAGAGTCTGTACGTGGAGTTCCTATTTGATCTGACTCAGCTGCCTATGAAACTTCTCCTTCCTATGGTCTGTCCTCCAATGCATTGGGCGGTACGAGACAGAAGAGAAATGTATGGTGCAAGAGTTCCTAGTTTCTCAAGTTTGAGTGGTGGATACTTAGGTCAACCTTCTTGTGAGTTTATGAATCGATTTCGCTTGTTGACTAGTCATTTTTATGATCCTCTTTATGTTCGCTTCAATCGTTTTGATTTTCGATGAAATATGTCAAATAATATCTAAGTTACAAGAAACTCCCAAACAAGCGTATGTTCCACTTTATAATAGACAATATGGAATCATTAGCTGAAGATGAGTTTCTGATGCCACCTTTCTTGGCTGGCTAGTGTTAACCCTCATCTGGTATATGATGAACTAAGAAATATGTTGACAAAAGGTGAGTATAAGGATAAGTTCAAATTCTCCACAATGGTGGATATAATGGATGAAAGAATAAAGAGAGCTCGCTATGAGCAGTTTCTTCTAAAACTGGCAAGCGCATATGATGGCTACACGTTTTACTTACCTGCATTCATTGACTGCATAGGTCGTATTTCAAGAACAGGGATCATGCATTTCCACGAACGAGATTTGCTTAGAAGCCGGTGATTCGCTTGCAAAACTATCTTTTAAAGAAGTCGAATATATGCATGAAATCTTGCTTGCCTCAACAGGATTTCATCACCATTCATTTCAATCTCTAGAAGAAGCAGCGGGTATATGAGAAACTTAAGAAGGTCTATAATAGTGAAAACAGTAATGCTGAATTGATTAGACTTGCTAATGGTGCTAAAAACTCTTTGAAGTTCATAAGCAATATGTTGTATATTCCCGACCAAAACGATTCTATATATACTCAAATATATATAAGTATGGATGCTTCCTCGTCAGCATATCAGATAATGAGCTACTTCCTATTCAATACAGATTTAGCAAAACATACAAATTTCTTAATACATCGTTCGCTGGTGTGATCAAAGATCTTGACACCTGGGAAGTCAAATATAGTTAAAAAGGTTTATTAGGAAATAAATCACTAGCCGAAGCTTCCTGGCTCGTAACGTTAGTAGTTACTCGCTGGGTAAGCTAGTGAAAAAAAATATACTTAATGGGCAAACAAAACATGCTGCTACGGCAGATATCCAAAATGCGCTTGGGACCATTCTCCAAAAGAATGAGGTTTACAAGATTGGCAAATAAAATTCTGTGGGGTAGATATGGTCCAAAGAGACTGAAAAGCACGTGTCAAACACTTTTCTTAATGAACAAATACTGAAAGGGGATCACTGGCTTGCTTGGTCCAGGCATCCACAAAGAAAGATCACACTAAGCACTGAGTGAGAAGAAAACACTCATCAGTAATTTCTAAGCTCCAAAATAAGTACGGAAGGACAGGTAAGGGAGTAGCTTTATGACAGGAAAGCAAGGCCAGGGAAAGTGCAATTTATGGTGTACCCAGGCAGAAAATCCGTAGTTGCACTGAATAAATTGACAAGAAGAATTAATCAACTAGTATAGAAGAAAAGAATAAAGGAAGAAGGCCTGCCCTTCCTTCCGCTACCATAATCCAAGCAATACCTTTCTTTCTCATATACTAAATAGGAAAGTGCCGTAGTTTCACAATTCTTTATACTTAGCTTGTTAGTTACGACAAAGTCTTGTGCAACTAGAATCAATCCCTTCCCTTGTTGAGCTTGTTGCAAGAAAAGGCATGTTAGAATATATAAGCAAGTTCTTTTGTTCTAAGCAGTTTTTCCTAAACGTTCAATCCCAAGTAAATAGTAGTTTGATTGCTTAGTCTCGTAACGTAAGGCTTAGCGCCCTTGATTTGGAGCCTATGAGTAATAACTTTATTCTGCTTTCTTCTTGGCAAAGTACTTTTTTCAGTAGTTGACTTAGGCAAGTGGTTTAGCCTCTTTCGAGTGTAGCGGGAGAGCAAATAGAGCAATAGCCCTCCTATTCGAGACATGGCCCTGCCACCTCAAACTGTGATTAAAAAAGGAATGATGCAGCCAGGCAGGCTAAGTTTACCTTGAAAAGTAAGTAATAAGACGAAGACCCAATCTGCCCTACCTTCCTCTCCTAGTAGTAGGCACCTTTCATCACATGTTAATACCAGCCCAGAGAGAAAACTCAAACTTATTTATATGGGAAAAAGCTTTCTGAGCATCGGCATGTAAATTCAAGATCCAAGTGCCAACGCTATTGTTCTTGAGAAATGCCTTTTATTTCAGTTCTGCTCAAAATATGTTTTTATCAGCTATCCACAATAATTGAAACTTATGCTCCCCCACGTAACTATATTAGTACTTTGAGGTGTAGTTTCAAAGTAGGCAAAGAAAGATTTGGAGTCTCAAAAGAAGTAGTTTATAAGGGCTGACTATAAGATAAGTTATTTCGGTTTTGATTCACTAAATTTGTTTGTTTAAAGTGCTCCCGCTCGAGAACGCTTTCCACCCACAAATCAAGGTCTAAGTCAAGTCAAAAGTGAAAAAGAAAAGATCAGTCTAATGAACGAGCAAAAAAGCATAAATAAACTGAAGCAAAGAAGCTCAAACTAAGCTTTAAGCCTTTATTTGATAATGGTACTTATATTACAAAAGAAAAGACACTCTCTTTTAGCTTAGACTAAGCCGATTCCTAGTGCTATAACTGAAATTGCCTCTCCGCTTATTTTAGACTATGTACTAAGTTTAAGTTCCTTGCCTTACACCTAGTTGAAAGATGGGTAGAGATTTTGATGTGTGACTGACTTGGGTGAATTTCAATGCTGATATGCTATGATTTTCATACTTCCTATTATGTATGGATCTTGCTTCGTGCTTTTTTCACTATTGGTTGGTAAATGTCTTCTAATTACTAAGTCAATTCCTGACTTTCTTTTTCTTTGTGCAATGGTGCTTCTTGGGCGGAGCAGGGCTATTTGCTTCCTCTTCGGGCCCATCCATCAAGATCTTAATCGGAGAGTCTGCCCGTAGTCAAAGGTAATATTTCAGCTATTCTGCCTACTTCAGAGGCTATGTAGTCTTCCCCAGGTTCACTTTGACAAGCTGCCTAAGACCAGTAAGAAAGCTATTTTCTCGTGGAAATAAATTGAGTAAGGTTAGAAAGCAGCATGCTATTTTCACCCATAAAGTATAGCTTTGCTCGGAAGACTAGGGCGGCTAAGACTATATCTTTGATAGAATAGGTGTGCTCCTACTTGCTTTAATAAAGTCAAATGATGGATCAAGGTGGGTCTCTGACTTAGTGCTTGTACTAGTTGACTTCGAATTCAAGAGCTTTTTTCCCATTGACAAAGATAATAGCAACGTCTGCTAATCCCAACCTCTTTGATCCATACAAGCTTGGATAGGACTATATTAGCTTTCTGACACAACAAATAGTTCTTTTCTTCAACTATTAGAACTAAAAAACACAAGAAAAAAGAACTATTTACTACATAAGCTAGAAAGAAAACTACTTTATTAAATTAAGAAATACTTCTTTCTGTCTTTCTTGTAAGAAAGACTTCTGTCTTTCTTGAAAGCATAATATTCTCTTTATTCACTTTATTCTCCTACTTTATATAGTAAGTAATTTGAGACTTGATTTTCTTCTGTACGTACTTCTCATTAGTAGGCATAGGTGGGACTAAGCTTCCTATTCTTCTTACTAAGCCTTACGTACTAAATTAGTATTGTTATCCGCGCACGCACAACCGATGACTTAGTCTCCTCTCTCTACGCGATCAGGCTAAATGGGCTGATAAGAGAATATGAATTCTGACAAAACCCTGTACTTCTCCTCTTTCCCTGCTGCTCAGAGTGCTTAGTCTACAGCCGCCTACACAGTCAAGCAAGCGCCCGTAAAGAAAGCAAAAGTTGAGCTCCCGGAAGACCTTCTTCATACTCATATAACTTCCCCGGGCATGGTCTCTTGCTTGCATCTTCTCTTTACTATTATTCTTCTCAAAAAAATCTATACTGACTTTCTCACTACAAAAGACACAGCTTTTCAAGGTATGCGCGTTAGCCGGCTGCTGTGCCCTAACTAACTTATGTTCTTCTTTGCATTCCAAACTGAACTTGAGAACTAAACTACTTCCTACCAAATAGGATACTTACCTTTGAACTCCACTACTAACTTCTCTACGGCACTGTTCTACACAGCAAGCAAAGAACTACTATAGAAAGTACTTCCAATTCTCTATATTATAGCTGCTGCTTTATTCTCCGGAAGGACTTCTTTTGTCAATTCTGTGACTTACATATTAAAGCGATTGAAGAAGGCATATGAGTAACTTGTACGCATATTATGTTCTGGCTTTGCTATTAAAGAAAGAAAACTTTTATTCACTTACTTCTTTCTCTACTTTCTTTTATTATGTTCTCTTTCTTTTGTGTGTTTTTTAGTTCTGGGTCTAGAAATGCTTAAGTCAAAGGATCAGCTTTTTCTAGTTCTGAGTCAAAGTAAGTTCTTTATATTCCAACATACATTTTTCATCATCTTATATATATATATTAGTAATGTCAGGCAGGGTTTTTTTTTAGTTATTTCTTAGTTTGATTTTAAGTAGCAGGTGGAGGGCTATTGGCTTTCTTCTTATTACGTTCGATACAACTTTGGGTGTAGCTGGTGAGAGTGTAGAGAGAGCTCGTGATGTAAATTCCCCTTTTGAACTAATTGAATTGGACACTTACACGCCGCTACCGACCTACCTATTCTATACCAGCCTATGCCATGTCCCTATCAAAAGTCTCACCGTCCAATTTAGTATTTGAATCATTACCAACGACTCAATCAACTGATCAAAGAAGTCTATCCCTAGATTGATCATCGAAGAAGCAGCCCCGGTCTGAAAAGAACAGATATGGTCTGCCCAGGCAAGCAAGTATCGGGACAACTAGTTATTCGTTACTAGCAATGCTTCGTGGAACAAGTTAGCAACCGGTCCAAATACACATCCAGCCGAGAGGATCCTTTTTAGGGCGACTGCAGCTCCATCTTTTCCTGCAGTTCCGGTACTTAGAAAATTGCCACCCCAGAAAGACCATTTCGGTCCCTTCCCAGAACTTCTTTCCACTCATAAAAAGAATCGGGATCAGCTCCAACATCCTCCGCTACATCTACTTAACGGCTTTTAGTTCGTACTTTCGTTTCGAACCTCTCTCTTCGAGGTTGGGTTAGCCTTAGCCCCCGCTTCTCTGGTTTCGGCTGCTTCTCTTTCGGTTTAGGTTGTTTTGTAAGTCAACTTAATCTTGATAAGGAGCTTTGGGTCTTCAAGTATGATGTAGTTAAGCAAAAATGGTGGAATTTCCATAAAAGTGAGTTCCTTAAATCACACAAATTACCTTTTTCCTTTACTCTTCCGCTCCGTTCCAGAAATAGCGAACCAAGTGTACCTAGTAGATCAGGGAAAGAAAGCGCTCAATCCACGCACGAAAGAGGTCTCGTTTATAGCCTAAAATATCGCTAGTGTTCTTTTAGACTCACGTCAAACGTTGCCCTTTTTTCTCGCCCACTCATCTTTCTTTATCAAGGCTGAAATCTTACTTACTTGTCCGTGTTGTCCTTATCTGCCGCTTCATCTGGTTGCCTCCTCGCCTCACTTCCACTAGAAGTTATTCTTTATAGGACGGACAAACGCCAGTCACGATGGTCATTGTCCACCGGAAATCTTCGATTATTTTATGCAGGCGGAGGAGTGAGTTTTCCCTTTTTAGTTATTAGATTGTGTTTATGTGGACACATGTTGTTTTTAGTGCTCACATTATATTAGATTCTCATCCCTTCTGTGCGTTCCGGGGCTTACTCTTCTTATTGGGACTTGGGTTCTATGGAATACGCATGCATATATTGTGGTGCTCTCTTCTGGTTTCGAGAGGCTTCGAGTGTAACACAATAAGGTGGTATTCCATACTACCCATTGTGTTGTCACGGTGGCAGAGTACGCTTGCCGCCTGCTAGGCATCCACCAGAGTTGTTGCGTTGGCTCCTTCCTATGCCCGTGGATCGGAGGGTATAAAATTCCGAGAAGGTATTCGCGCGTATAATTCGCTTTTTGCTTTCTCTTCTATGGGTGCAAAGGTTGATCAATTGATAGAGCAATCTAGGGGTCCTTATGTATATAAAATATAAGGGCAAGTCTATCATAGAATCGGGTCGTTACTACTAGAGGATGGCCAACCACCTAAGTACGCTCAGAACTATGTATATGATTCGTTCGATGAAGTTGAAGATCGGATCTCTGCTCTTCAAAACGAATCACAGCGCGCAAGAATTGATAGGCGGAACGTCGCGAGTCTGACAAATATGCTTGACAGACAGTAATAATTGGCTTGCTCAAGCTTTTAGGAAGGCTAAAGATCGATGTGCCAGAGGATGATTGCCTTCCGATGTCACAACGATTTGCGGGGAATCGGCGCGGAGATTGCTTTCAATATGAACAGCCATCGTGTTCAGAAGTTGCTGGTCTTGTAGTTGGCAATTTCGATAGATAAGAAACAGGAAGGGATTTCATTATCGAGCACAAAACAGGGGGGCTTCAACGTACGTATAACTCATGATCATCCATCGCTTATGGCATTACAGTATCCTCTCATATGGAAATATGGCGAGGATGGATTTTGGCAACAGAATATGACCTGGAAGCTGCCACTTCTACTCTTGCCCGAAATCATATTACTATGAAAAAAGACTATGCGTATCGATTTCACTATAGGCCCAATGAAGGTGACACGCTTTTGAGGAGTGGTAGGCTATTCCAACAGCATTCAGTAGATTCATATGCATGTATTGAACAGTTCAGGATCCACTACAAAAAGAAAGCACCAAACGTTGTAAGTACATAAAAACATCCTGACCCGGGGCCCCCTCTGGGGAAAGTTATAAAAAAAGAATCCCTACCTACTTTATTCAGAACTATAATAAAGACTGGACAATGATCACTTAAGGTGCTGTGGCAACCCTCATCCCACTACCACAGCGCACTCACCCGACCACTGGGTGCAGTGCTCCCTCGTCGAGCCTACTCACTTGCCAAGGACTACCATAGACCGGTCTTTCTTTTAAATAGTCCTCTCACGCATATTCCTTTACTACCAAAGTAATGCATATCCGGGGTGACTGACCTTTTCAACATACTTCTTTTCCTTGCTATCTATCAAAAAGCCAATACCCACGCTCGCTTATAAGCTTACCAGTTCAAACCTCCTTGCTCTGCCTTTTATACCAGATGCCTCTCTTAAACCAAGGCATACTCTACTGGCTTTCCTTCTCTAAACTATGCTTTCTGTGCTATTCCATGCATACTTGAGCTACAGCCTTTTGAAACCCACAACCTTTTTCACTTGAAAGAAATGCCTATCTACCCGCTCTAAAAAAGAAAAGAATGCATCTAACTTGACTTAGATTTTTATACATACTAGAGAAAAGGACAGCAAGCAACGCGCCCTTGCTTCTTTATGAAATTAAAAGAACTACTTGAAACACTACTTAAACAACATTTTATACTATTTATTCCTTTATTCTGCTATTATTGTCTTCACCTCCGAGCCCAGTCGTTCTAGCAGCGGCGGTAAGAGACCAAGAAAAAAGCACTGAAAGGAATGAGCCAGATAAAGATACTGCAGTCCAGTCTTCGTTGGAGACTATAGGCTTCAGCTTACGGCACTATTTTCTTCTCTAAATAAAGAGGAATACACTATTGAAGTGGACGAACTGGGTTCAGAATTCCTTTAAGTAGCTGAGGTAAGCAAAGAAAAGGAAAGAGCAAAAAGAAGAATTTCGTGAAAATGAACCTGGCTTAATGAAAGAAGTCAGATACTATCGGATGGAAGTCAATGCACATATGAAAATACACTATTTTTTATATTATGAGATTGAAAAGAAAGAACGAAACGAATGAAAGCGCCACTACACACACGGGTTTTTTGCTGTCTACCCAGCGAGCGATGTAGCGAGCTTATTCCTTATGTTTGCAGTCTGATTCTTTCAAACGTGAAGGGGAAGCTGAGATTGGAAATGAGGCTTATACGCTTAACTTTGCTTTTTGACTCCGTAGGATGATTTTTTCTGAGTTTATGGAAGTGCTAACTTTTTTTATTCGTAACTGCCTTGTGCTCTGGGGTATGGGAGAGCCTCCGGCTTGGGCTTTTACTTTGGGTATCTGAGCTTCACAACTGCTTTGGTCCTATGCTTTTAGGGAATGGACTGAAAGAGGCTTCTACTCATCACGCACGGGAGCTACCTCAACTCTAAGGTAAGCCACTTATTCTCTAGGATGAGAATTTAAAAATCACTCATTTATTTTTATCCTTCACGCACTTTTTATTTCTTACATGTATTTGTTGTTTTCTAAATTACTAGCTTAACTACTATAAATATATAGTGAAAAAGAATGAATTGTTAGTAAGTTTAAAAAACATTTTATTCGAAATGAATTGAAAAAAACACGAATCGCATATGAGTTTAAAGAACATCATATAATATTTATATATTAGACGTTAGAGGAAATAAATTTCCTTAATTTAAAAAGATTTTTTACACTTAAATTGAAAATATGGTTATAAACTCATATTAAAATATCATAAAAATTGTAAATATATCCAATCTAGCTCTAGAATAAACGTGTATGAATAGTGTGATGGACTCTCGGTGGGGTCATATATGTTGGGCCTAAGAATTTTATAATTAGTTAGGCTAGTATCCGTTAGCATTTCACTATCGATCAGAGATAACTCTTTTCCGCCAGGCTTTCAGCCGATAGATGAACTACGGTTGGGAAGGCAAAGAACTAACCATAGTGGCCGCTAGGTTTTGCGCTTCCTTTCTCTGAAGCTATCGGCTACTCTCACTCTCTATCCGACGATCTCCATTCCCGAAAAAGCTTTTTGCTTGAAAAAAGGAAGAAAGCGTGGTCTCGCTCTCGTACGCTCGGCAGACACGCTGATCGACTCTCTCCATACTCAGTAGCTCCATTAAAAAGTGCCAGTGTTTATAGGAAAAAAGATACCTGTGTTTATAGTAGCGAACTTCCCGCTTCGAAGTAGGGTGGATTGCCTTTCTTTGAAGCTTACCCCTTTAGTAGTAGTGATGCTAAAGAAATTAGGACGATGTAATAGCATAAAAATGCACCAGTAAAGATAGGTACTATAGAACCGGCATTCCCCTTGGCATACGAGCATGAGATAGCAATAAAGTGAAGTTAGACTTTCTCTATTCAAATTGAACGGAATATAATATTTTTGGTAGATTATAGCGGATCAGTTTCTTCTATAAAGGATGTAAACGTTGACCATCATCCGTGAGAAAGCCTATCTATTATTCTATACTTTTTTCAGTCATTCTGATTATTATATAAAAGCATTTCTCTTCCCAGTTCTTCTATTTCCAAAAAAGATCTTTGCTCTCTATTCCGGAAATCTATTTAAAACACAAGTTACTTGAGTACTTTTTTCACTTTAGTACTTGAGAATTCTATTTTCCTTGCTTTGCTTAGAAACGAAAACATCATTTGGAAAAATCAGAGTCATCGTCTCAGGCAATGGTCTTTGAAAAGGGGCAGAGTACCTCCAGTCAGGAACTAGGTTGAAGCAAGATTACCCTCCTGTGTGCTAGAACATTTCTTAGCTTTAGTGCTTGCTCGCGGACGAGGCTCGCTCCTCTCTCTCTATGGGTCGTGGACAGGAGAGTGGGTATGGGGTTCTTGTCGACAAAGAAATAGAGAATCGATGCTGGGGAAGGAGAGTTTTCGGCTTTTTCATTACATAGGAAGAAGGGATCTGGTGCCGGAAAAAGCTGACTATTCGTTACTAACTGAATCCCCAGGAAGAGCAGCTATGGATCAAAGTGATGCGTCTTCTATGGCTTCCTTCTTTCGTTCGGCTGATCCACAAAGAATGATCCAAATTCCAACTATGTATTATTTCACTTTATGACTCGTTCTCTACTCTTCAACATTAGTTTCTGCTGTGTCAGTTCAACATGCATTTCCGGAAAAACTTCGACTATGCTTTGGCCTTGACTTTCACCAGTGACTTCTTTCTTTCAAAGCAATTTGCTGGAGTGGATGAAAGAGCTCGAGATGGCGAGGTTCATCACCACCGACACTTCGCCAAAAATCAAGTAGTAGCGTAAGCCGGTCATTCACTTCAACTTTACCAGGAGTTGGTGCCGTGCTTTGAAGAAGACCGAAAAAGAAAGATTACGAATATTGGGGCAACTATTGGAGTGATTTCGGGATATTGCTTATCAAAGTAATTGATTTATTGCTTTTTTATTATGTACTTTATTCTATGTTTTATGTGGCTTGGGTAAGAGAGTTCTCTGCCTATGAGAATAGTGATTGTAAAAGAAAAGGCTTCTTTAGAAATGATGGATAATATGAGTGGAACCCCCTAAGACTAACTACTTGGTTTTCATTTCCTAAGGCTCACTGCTTCGGGATCCCTGTTTTCTCCGAAACTCCCACTTTCTTTTTCTGTCCTCTCTCTCCGCCTTCATATCTCTGCATCTCTGGCTCTTAAGGGAGTTCTAGTTGTAGCCAAGTCTGAGTCTGCTTCTTTCTTGGAAAGAAGAAATTCTTTATGAGTCAATTCCATTTTCACCTAGTGTAAAAAGAGTACAAGGATATGAAAGATATTTGAAAGGAGATATACCATGGCCCAGCCTTCGTAAGTACTTCGCCTTACCCAAGGCATGAAAGATTTGTATATGAAATATCCCCTTATATGATCACTTTTTAATATATAGATATTTCATGTACTTCGCTATTTCCCTCCCGCGGATATCTAGTATAATTACTTCTCTCTGATTGTGATTCCCCACGGGCCGTACTTACTATACCGCTCAGGAAAACAAACAATAACCAGGCTAGGCTACTCCTCTTCCTGATCCCCTTTATTCATTTATAACCCAGGAAAGAAGCTGTACGTGAAAGGGAAGACGAAAGTGCTCTTTCTTGGCCATTGGATCAGCAAGGGTGTGAAACAGATGGATCAAGAGAAGATAAGGTCTTTTGTGTAAATTGAGAAAAAAGTGCCTTGTCCAGGAGAGAGCAGGCAGCAGTGTTGAAGGCAGATGCAATAAGCCATTTTAGATAGGGCAAGACAGCTCAGGAGGAGTATAAAGTTTCCACAAGAAAACAAAAGTTTGAGCCAACGCAGAAAGGAGTAGGAGAAGGAAGGCTTTATTCCTTATCTATGTCGGAATTGGCCAGTGCAAAGAGACTCATTGATGCTGGTAGTTCGGATAACATAGCACGGGTGGATCAGTTGGGGCTGAAGTAAGTGCCTCGATCCCTATCGAATAAGAAGAAAAAGGATGAGTAGTGGGTTGGAGTAAGGGGTTAGAAAATGTTGACTGAAAAAAGAGTTTTAGATTTATCTTTTCCTGGGACTACACCTAGACTTCTTCGCCAGATATCTCGCGATCTTAGACAGGCAGATCACTTCACCGTTCGGCACATACAGAAAGAGAGTTATATCCTGCCACCTGCCGCTATCAGGGGTTTATCGCCTGCATCGTAACATATTTCTCAACCATTACATAAATGTAGAGGAAATGGACTTCTTAAGGTCGCTTTACTGAACCGGGTTTTCTTTTCAGACTATCAGAAAGAAAGAGCTAAACAGACTAATTAGCCTTCGTGCGCCTTACACATTCAAAGCCGGAGCCCAAAGCAAGCAAGAAGAGCGGAACAAGTGCTATCAAATTTCAAGCGTTAAGCAATACACCCAATTTTCCATTCAAGTGAAAGGAAAAGAAAACTACTTGAGAAAGGTTACTACTTCCTAAAGCACATAGACCGAATTAGACCTACTTATGAAGAAAAAGAAAGAGAAAAGAAATAGTCATCTACGGGAAGCGTCAAGGTCAACCCTTGCCTTGGGATAAGTTTAATCAGGTAGGTAGATCAGCAAAGAAAATAAAAAGTAGGGCGGTTCCTTCTTCAATCAGAATGATAATTATTCTCTATTTCCATGACCAGCACTATACGCAACGAAAGAAACTCCCAGGCTTCCTACCTGCTACCTATTTATCACTCACAATAGCTTCGACCTTGCTTATACTTGAATTTATCTTGCCTTCTTACTTATTTGCATTCGAGATGCTTATCCTATCCTAGTTCTATTAGATAGAAATTAACGTGGAATCCTTTCGGACTGCCTTATCAATACCTTCTAAAAGATAGAAAGGAAAAGAGGACTGGCAGAGGGTATAACTATGAGGCTTGCGCCCCGACGAAACTAGTGAGTCGGCACGAGATCTCTTTATTTATTAACACAAAGAATATCTTCGAAAGGAAGAGCTGATAGTTTTCTTTGACATGCAGAGTACTTTTTATCTATTTTGTAAACTTGACTCAGTTTCAAGTGAGGACCTCATCTTAGAATGGTAAGAAAAGGAAATGACTCACCACCTATTAAAGAGAAATGTGGTATGAGATGTGATATATTTTATGGAAAGAGTATATGAGAGAATGCTTTATTGAATGGAGATCTGCTAAGTAGATGAAGGGGGAGATCATGGAAAGGTCACTAAGTGATCTAAGCTCTTCGGAATGGTTGGAGAGAGCCCCGTTCTACTACACCAAATCGAAAAATAGAAAAGAGGGGGAGCAGCAAGTTGAGTCTTTTGGATCATGTTGCTTAGGTGCTTCTTTCTCTTCCAACCCCCCTTCTATCTCTTCCATAAGGTTTGGGAGGAGGGTGCGTGCTACAGATTGAGTTGGAAATGCTACTTTTGCTTCTCATTTCTCGAAAGCATTGATTAGAATTTTCCTGAGGGCAGCCAAGGTCAATGAGAAAGAGAAACCCGACAACGTACAAGTAAGCTAATGTTTGGAAGGATCAAATCTACAATATCGTAAGTAACAAACCTCACGTTCTTCCTCATCTGTACGCTATTCGTCAACTTCGCTCTTCGGCACAAAGCCCTAAAAAACATACTTTGTTATTACGAGGGCGCAGTTCGTATGTATGCTGCTGCTCGCAGGCATGGTTATGTTTAGTGAGAGCTTCCTTCCACCAATTTTTAAGTTAACTACTAACTGGCTAACCCACTATATGTCAGGGGAGGTGGAACCCACAAGAAAAAGAAAATCATAAACAATAAAAAAAACTACTAAATATCAATGAATCGCTAAACGGTATAGCAATATGTACAACCACAGAGGATTCAGACTCCATGGGGAAATTTCTTTAATCATCCCTCCTCCAATATGTTTGGACTTTGGATCACTTCCAAATTTCGCTAGAATGACAGCAAAGATGCATGTCACTTCCTTT
The DNA here is from genome assembly GCA_033356055.1 of Carex pumila. Taxonomy (NCBI): domain Eukaryota; kingdom Viridiplantae; phylum Streptophyta; class Magnoliopsida; order Poales; family Cyperaceae; genus Carex; species Carex pumila. The sequence goes on from JARJHM010000358.1 coordinate 89,162, forward strand.
TCCTCCTGACGTTAAACCACTTTATTGGAATTTCCAGATTCTTTGTTTGGTAGTTCCCCACCCCAGTTTATTTGCTTGTCGGCACGAATGGTGTTTTTAGTTTGCTTTTCTTTTCTGTCTGATCGTCCTTAGTGATCAGTATGCCGTTCATAATATTATTCGCCGTGGGATGGGTTTGGTGGCTTGAATGCCGAAGCATAGAAAGTGCATTTGCTTCCTACTGGTTTAGTAACCATGGTTTTCATTATCCAGCTCCATAGGTATGAAATGACCGAACACTTCTCTTTCTTCCTCTTGCATTACTAGCCTTTCCCATCTTTCTTTGATGATCTGGGTATAGTGGGCAGCTATTGCTTGGCACATCGTTGCTTTTGCTTGTTCATAAAGCAAGAGTATTGCACAGGATCTCTTGAAGTGGAGTCCTTCCTTCACCGCACCGGAGCCCAGTGCTTTTCGGAGCAAACTTCACCATCTGTTTCGCGCCAGGAATAGGCCTCGTTCGTTCATATGAACTGCGTGAATGGAGCAGACTAAGAATTGGTTACCTCCTCCTTAGTGCTACAAGGAAGACTTCTTCCTGGTAAGAGCCAAAATAGAAACTGTGAGGATAGTGCCCGGATTCCATTCAGTCCGTGGAATGCAGGGGATTAGGTCATCAAATTGCTAGCGCGCGGATTAAGTCCAAAATAGGCTTTGCTTGAAAGCACTTGTTGAAACAGAGGTTGATCCACGAAAGGAAGTTTCCCTTGGAATATTTAAATAAAATAAGAGCATGCGGGTGAGCAGGGAAGAATTCGAAGAAATCTACCTTTTTCTCCTTTTCAGTTTTCCTCTTTATACGATACGATGTTTTACAAGATATTTCTGAATTACTTCGATCGAAATGATCCCCTGTTTTGAGTTATTTCACTCTACTCACTATTTAATTGAAGTGTGTAGTACCTTCCAAACTCTTTTCAAATTGATGAGTCTGGCATACTTGTTGAGACCCTAGAAAAACGGACTTGCTTTTGGCAAAGTGGAGCTATTTCCTTGAATGGACATAGAGATAGAGATCTCTTACCTAAATCTTTCTGATGAGCTTTCCCGTGTACGAAATGTTTACGAAGCAGGTTCACCACCCACCGGGCACACTGACAACCGGGTACAAACCTTTTAGACACAATCGATCAGAAATGTAATATAAAGAAAGATAGAAGACAAATCCTGATCTCCCGATCCCGTCTCATAAGAGAATTGTACCTATGTGGAATTGGTTCGTGCCACGTCTCACCGTAGGCTGGCTACGTAAACGGGAATTCTAATATGGGTCTCGTGTAGTCCTAGAAAATAGAAAGGAAAATTAATGCTCATTGGCGGCGTTGAGAGTCTATTACGAACCGAAACCTAATTCCAACACTGAGTGCGCCTAACTAAGAAGATCAGGGTCAAGCGGAAAGAATCGAAGACGTATAATTAATGAGTGCTGAGAAAGAAAGTACTTCTTTATTAGGAAGTTAAGAAAATATCAGACTTTATGCTCGAGGTTAACAGCGTTCTGACGTAGAAGACCAAGGAGGAATTGGAAATACATACTATAGAAGTAGCAAGGGATGACAATGCCCCACCTAAGATAAGCATCAAAACTTGACCGACCTGAGGGACTTACTTGGAATGGTCTCTTCTCGCACTTATCCAAGCACAACGTCTTCGCTCAAATTCGTCTGCTTTCCCCGCCCGGAGCGCTAAGATAGGTTTTCTCATAGCAGTCACGATGACACAACAACCACCCGGTGGCAGGAACTCTGTAAACGAGGTATTTATTCCTAAAGCAAAAAAAAGAACGTGTAGAATTTGCGTTTGTGGAAAGTGTCTTTGATGAGACGGAAGGAGTGGCTACTGATCCAAAGAAGGTAGAGGCCATGGTGCAATGGGGAGTGCCAAAAAGCCCCTCACCAAGTTCTTGAACTGTTTTTGGCAAAGGGGAGTGCAAAAACCATCAATCGCAGTATTGTATGCACGTGTGTCAAGAACAAACCCTTTCTCTTTCATCTCATAAAAGAATTTGTATGTTTCTTTAGCAAGGTTATTAAACCATGAATGAAAATTGAGTAGCTTCTCACGAGACCACACTTCTGAATTTCTTAAAATATTGATCTACCTCTTTCAATTTCACCGGCTTTCAAAACACAATCCATGTAGGTGGGTGAAATCGGCGGGTTTGCACCTTTAAACAAATTATGACCTTTAAGAAAAAAGTTGATAATTAGAGAAGTATAGACTACTGCGTTAGGGTTATGACCAGCATCTAGCATAGTCTAAAATAACCTATATGCCTCGTCCAATTTGCCCTTTTGACCTAACTCATCAATCAAAGAGCAATAAGTCACTGAATCAGGAGCACAACCTCTTTGAGACAATTCATCGAACACCTTGTGTGCCTCCTCCTCCAGCTTTTTAGCCTTACACAACCTATCCACCATTATATTAGCTGTTGCTACATTTGGAAACAAGCCAGACGCCTCCATTGAATTTCTTATATCATATGCCTCCTCTACTCTGCCTGCTAAACATAACATGTCTATAATAATATTATAAGTTTATACATTGGGCATCGCATCTTTCTTCATTTGTTCGTACAAAACCAAAGCCTCATTTACTCTCCCTTTTTTATCGAGACATGTCAAAATCGACCACGACATTAGGTATAAAACCCCTCTTCCTCAACCTACTTTGATTTGTGGCAATCGCTCCATCAGATCTACTCGTCTGTGTCAATGGCGCGAATCGTTTATCTACGCCGTCAACCCCAAAGCAGAAGGGCGATGCTTCAATCAACGACTACTTCCAGCGAGATTGCGGATACCTTAGCTTCGATTGGATTTCCCGTATCGGATTCGGACCATTTTCTGACTTTTTTGAAGAGGGGTTCTTTTGAGTGAAATCATGTTGGGCTTTTGTTATTTGGTAAAAGATTTAAATAGGAGTGACAGAGGGCCATACCCAATCCACTGGCCAGTGGGTCAGGTTTTGAAGACCTTAAGCTTATAATCTGATGGGTCTGACTAAGCAATTGCCCTCTTGAGCTATCACCAAAGGCTCCCTAATAACCCTACCTGGATGAGTGTCCAAACCAAATCGCTATGTCGCATGGCAAAGCTGCGCTTCAACAAATTGAACTCAGCAGTTTATTTCATTTTGCGTTAGAAGTCTCGAACTAGATCGGGATAGGGAAGCTTACTCCCCTTGGAAAGTGGACAAGGGATGCGTTTGCTTTTTGACCATTGGTTTTTTTTCTCTTGATTGGCTCCAACTAGTTGGATTGGTCCCTGCCGCCTTCTCTGGCCATTGCGAGCTGAGTCTAATCGCTTCCCGGATCCGATTGACGCTACTACATGAATAAAGGACTGACAGAAATCCAACCCGAAAGGTAAAGCTCTTTTTGAAAAGGCATTTGGAGTGGGAAATGTCCAAGTATCTAGATGCGTCGTCCCCTTCCCGAAACAACTTTCTAAATAGTCCCCGTTAATGTAGTTCTAAGATGTATTTGAAGTACTATTATTTTGATGTGCTTGATTTGGTTTGAGATAAGTTCCTTTCCTTGATGCTTCTTTTCTTTTGACTGTAGAGAAATACCGTGTCAAAGAACTACTTGAGAGTAGAAACACAGATCTCAAAGTAGAGAAAACCCATGAATTCATGGAGTGTTGCTGCTTATCGAGAAAAAGAAAGTCTATCTGGGTCAAGCCCTACTTCGGAGTTCTGAGAGCTATTAACCTTATTCTTTCAACGAATTCCTTTAAGCATGCACCTTGCAGAGAGAAGAAAAGAGTCATCGTCAGCTGTCGCGAATGGGTCTTTGAGCTGATTCGTTTGCCCCAGGACAGTAAGATTAGCTCGAATTAGTACAGTACAGATCTCGAGAAGATGCAATCGTGGAGCAAGTGAGAGATAGATTCCTCTGACCAGGGAAGAAACTCGCGAGTTTCCAGCCGGTCTCGAAAAAGTGATAAGGAAGTCGTAAATAGAGATTATTTTATATAAAAATAGATAAAAAAAGAAATGAAATACGACGTAGATAGTTTAGTTTTTTCATTGCTTGTATTTCTCTCGTCAAAGAAGACTAGTAAAAAAGAAAGTGACTGATTCAATTCTTTCTCCGGGGCAGACTCATGGCGATACGTTCTTGAAGTAGAGTTTTTAATTCAGGTTGACGATAAAGGGAGTATACTCATTGACACAGCTCAGCAGACATCTTGTACAAAACTTCGAATCAATAGGACTACAAGAAGAAGAGTGGGCGCCCCTAGTCGGCTTGAGAGGAGAGACTTTGCTGCCATAAGGAAGCATCTACTTTCCAATGAGCTTTGGAGTTCCTTCCATTCCAATTCTACCGCTTTATTTTCTTCTTTGTTGTAAACGCCCCATCAACCTATAACGCTATTATGTTTCGGAGCACTGTCAACAACATCGAAGCGGTCATATTGAAATGGTCCACCGCAAAGGGAGTAGGCATAGAAAGAGGTGAACAGTAACTAGCTACCTAGATAGTATTTCTAATTTAGGAAGATATTACTACTGAAGCAAAATAAGGATTTCCTTCTGGTATCACTTCTGATTAAGACATCTGTGCTCGCTGGAATAATCATTATTTCGTATTTGGAGAAGTCATCGTCTTCACCCCAGAACCCATTGGCCTTTTACCCACCCTCATCCATGATTGCATGTTTCGTCTAGGGACCTAGACATATCAGATAATTTGATCTACCCTAAGTTCTTATTGAATCAATCTGAATTGGCCAAATTCCATACATTGGTTTCAAACCGAATTCATACTAGCTATGTCACACTTTTGTGTGCAAACCTAATCATTGGCATCAGATTGATGTGTATCAGACGTCTTTGAACCAGTTGTTTCATCATCAAACTCTTGGTGGGTGGCTTAATTCCCGGGTTGACAAGACAAAACCACATATCATTGGTTACAACCTAGTAGTTTTATTTCATCTTTGACCTGGGGTAATTATTACCTTAACCCATGCGCTATCTTGGCTAATTAATCTTTCCGGAGACAAGCGGGAAAACAAGAGCCATCTATTATAGCAATTCTTGCTTACTCCGGCCTAGTCACATCACGTCAAAGAAGAAAGCACCGTCAGGCAGTATCAATGCCAGCAGGTAGCCATAGATCTTCAGTAAGAGAAGAAATAGATGATAGGGAGTATGCCGCCATTGGATTTGGAGATACTGACCATCCATCCATTAGGGACGAGGCCAAGGCAAGGTCCGCTGGGACAATACCAAGGAAGGGATTTCATTCATCGGGATAGAAGCTACTCGTCTAGCATTAATTCTAGCTATAAATTCTCAATTTCAATTAGATAGGTTCGGATCCGCTGCTAGGCAATAAGTCGCAGAGGGAAAGGCCTTTTTCGATTACGTGAACTGACCAAATAAAAGCTTTCTTCTCAAGCGGCAAAGCGGAGGGGAATAGCCTCTTCAATCCCATAGTTAGTTCAAAAGCTAGTTACCTTTGATTTGGAGGTTCATATTCCTTTTTCCATAAATTCATAATTCCGGAAGCGGAGCACCTAACTTTGTAGTTTTTGAATTGAATAGTTCACATTTCATAGGTAAGAAGTTTTAGTGATTCAAGAAATACATAGTGAAGAAGTGGTACCAACCAACGAAGTAGGCAAGGAATGTGGATTCACTAACAGAGGTAAAGAAGTGATGTTTTTTAGCCCGTGGGATGAGACTTGACTTCTCAGATGCTGCTTCTCCGGTCTGCTTTCTTGGATTAGCCTTTACTTTAAGCTTTCTTTTATCCGGCGGGCGCATCCAACTAAAAATTTCATATTGCTTCTTGGTACACATAGAAAGTATTGAAGAGACGAGCTGGCTAGACTCTTATCGAGCGTATATGAAATGATTCGCTTTCACCATCAAAATGTCTAAATAGGCGGAAGGGAAGGAATCTCGAGTACGATCTGTTCCAGTATGAGCTTTCTCACATGTGGTCAACAACCAACAAAAGTTCTCTATAGTTAGAAACTAGGTATAGGGAATTCCAAAAATATGTATAAAAAATTGTCTTCTCTTTGATGAAAATAGTAAACACTCAAGTTCCAGTTAGACATCTTCTAGTCATTTTACGACATCGAACTCCTAAAGTAAGTAGTGCGGGATTGGGGGTAGACCAACCCAAATATTTATTAATTCCTATATATTTCGCAGTTTTGTTTGGTCCAGACTACAGCGGAGATTTTTCTTCTTTTCTTTGGAGAAAATCCATGAATAAAGAGAGTGAGTAGATCAGATTGTGAGTGAGCTTACCCTCCTATTCCAAAAAGACTAGTTGTAGCTGTGGGACCAGACAGATTACTATTCTCGTTCAAACTTGTGAGTGATGCAACATTTGCCAGTTTCTTTTCCATCTCTATCTCACTTGGCTAGTAACTTACCTTGGCTATACTACCAGATGTTTCGGCTATACAACTACCTATACTCCCCTATCCCTTGCTTTCTATCCAGCTGCATATTAGATAGAAACTATACTTGACTAGTGTGTCCTAAGACAAAAAGCTATTCTATAACTACTGGGATGAATTGTTTACTTATTTCCCAGCGAGTGTAATGGAAATGAAACGAGCCAGAAAGCGAAGGGATAGTTCTTTCAGTAGCTCCAGTAACAGCAGTGAAAGGAGAAGTTTTCCAGATCAAAAGAGAGACTTTGTTCCACTAAATCAAAAGAAAAAGAAACTTTTCTTCGGGTTGTGAAATATCTTACCGTTAACGAGGCATAAAATAACAAACAACAAAGCTTGGTTTCACTATGGATACACTAGATTCATCAATAAGCAATATAGTGAGTAGACCGGCCGGCGAGGATAATGAAGTGAAAAGAAGGAGATTTGCCCTATAACTGGAGCTTGAAGCTGGGAGTTATTCTTCTTCGGGATATTCAGGAAGCTTAATGGATACTGATTCTCTATGGGGAGGCAATTTCACTGAATAACCATCCAAGCCAAAGAATAACCTACTATGATTGAGAGTCTATACTACCCCCTGAGACTTCTACACAGATTAACTATAGGATGATAGAAAGACTGAACACTACTAGGTTGGTAAGTAGTGTGAAGCATAACTATGACAAACGCAAATAACCTATAAGAAGTCAAAAAGTCAACATCATATATAATCATATATGTGATTTGATGATACTTGTTTCTTTAAAAAGAACCCTTATCATTCTTATTATTAATTAGTAGTAGTGAGTGCTACTTAATAGTAGCTAGCAGATGCTAGCCTTTGAACTACTATCTTCCCACCCCCATGCCATGCGCTTATGCACATCCTTGATGATGTGCCTAACTTCCTTGGCATATTGATGAATAAAGAATAGGTATCTTTTTTCATCTTTTTTCGGTGCAACACCCTAAAGTCCATTGCCCCTTTCTTAAAAAGGTGTTGGAAGAACCGGGCAATATTCTTTCTTTCTTGTTTTGCTGACCAAGAGCATAATAGATCGTTGTGCTTATTCTACTTATGAAAATAAAGCATGTTTGGTAGTGTAGCAGGTCTATTATCTGCTTTCAATCTTGCCAACAAGCAAGGGGGGGAGATGAAGTCTATCTTCCCTCCGGGTGATGCACAACATATCCTTTTTGAGGGAGAATACCCAACCTTATGATAAGCATTGCTTCTTGCTTGATTTCTTCAAAGAAAGTATTAGGAAAAAAAGAGAAAAGGCAGATTGGATTTTCGTGAACTCAAACCTCTGGCATTCCCTCTACTCTCATGAGTAAGCGGGGATCCACCTATTTATTAGGATCACCTCCCTGACTTCATTTTTATACCTAGACAACTACCTGGTTGGTTGTCAAAGCCAGGTCTTCATCGACAGCAGGTAGAGCTACTCTAGAAATCAAGCTGGGTCACCTATTTCTTTGACTTAAAAAACACTCAGATTCAAAATAACGGTAAAGAATCTGAGTGTTTTTAAAATAATTTACTACTACTTATTTTTAAGTGCAGTGATCTGATGTATGATCTTTTAACTGAATTGAGCAAGAGGTGAAACAAGTCGGCTCATGATCAGGTCAGTTTGTTGAGTCATCCATCCCTTTTGAGCTATGCAAGGTGGACGGAGTGCCTTATTTTTTGGTAAAAAAAAAGGTTAACAGAGCCTACTATATCACTCCAATTCTTGCTGCCGGGGATTTACCCGTGACTGATAAGGAAGTACCGTACTACCCTAAGGTCAGAAAGTAGCCACATCGATTGTACTACAGCCCTATACATAATTGTGCATCATACTCTTTACTTTCTTTGTCAAACACTTACTTGGGAAAGCTTTGAAACTGACCAAAAAATCAAATAAAGAGAGAGAGTATGACATCGCTTATCCCTATCTACTAGATGTGAAAGCAACTACCAACTCGGGGAGGATCAAGAAGAGTAAGATAGAAGCGAAGAAAGCAAGACCAACAGTATGATACTCGTAAAAAGTATGTAACTCCTTTCCCCCTTTCGTGTAAGGCGGAGACCAAAGGAAGCGACTGTCAAGTTGAGGTATGAAGCTCACTTCCTTCGTACTGTAAACAAACAAGCGTGTCAGTCTATAAGCCAGGTGGAGGAAGATAAGAATAGTTTGATTTTTTTTGGCTTTTTTCTCTTTAATTCATCAGTTTCCCTCCCGCCGGGTTAGCCGTGGAAAAAAGAGTCTCTGACGCCGCAACTATATGCTTAATAAGATTAGACATTCAGAGTGCTGTAGGAAATTTATTTTGAAAGAAAGCCCGTCTGCCGCTTTCTTACTGCTTTAATCTTGCTCGGACTGCCAATTGCTATGGTTGTTGGTGACAAATTACTTCTGAAACTATTCTTTGCACTTAACTTAGAAATTACTCCCCCTGGCGAGGACAGAGGAGCGAGCGCTCTAAACAGCTGCACTCCGCTTCCTTATACCCTACTGATAAGGTAAGATGGTGGGTGGTAGGTCAGCATACAGAAAGGAATTGGATATGATCGACTATGTGCTATGCTCTGAAGTGGGCTCAGTAATTGACTGTAAATAAGTCGTTTTTTAAAAAAGAGGAAATAAAAGGTAAAAGTCTCTCTCGATCACAGCAGTGGAAGGTAAGTGTGCCGGAGCCCGAAGGCTTTAGTATGGAAGATTCCCTCCGAAGGATCAAGCACAGCGAGTCAAAATAATAGAGCGATAGAGTCAGGCTCCAGCCAAAATATCATTACTATCTCTACTGCTAGGAGATTGAAACACATACTTAACTGAGCTATTACTCCGCCGACATCTTACTAAAAAGAAAAAAGGATGGGCACATTATCTTGTCAAAAAAATAGATGTCCCCTTCGAAGGTTACTACTTTGCTTGTAACCTCCGTGGTGTAGTGGCTGTCGAGCTCGTATTGTTGTTAGAGATCGTCTTTTGAACGGTAGCTCTTCTGGGCATTCTAGAAAGCAATCATGAGTTATATCCGGATAGTTGTAGGCTAATGCCTTGCCATCGGGACGAATAAGCTCATGGAATCCTCTTCCTGGCTCGTCTCTGGCTCTACACATGCCGTAGTGTAGAGCTCGTTAGTAGTTACTCGCTGGGGATAAACCTGAAAATCAAGGCTTTTCCTAAAAAATAGAAAGGTTGTTGGCTGACCACTTTGGCGGAGTTTTGCTTAAGATTGATGATGATACCCGGGTCTTCTTTAACACTGTGTTCCAGTAGGGTCTTTGTGACCAAAATAAGATTATTCATATATAGGTCAAAATATAAGGATCATAAGGATATGTGGAGCCAATACATGTTTCGTATTGAGGAGGAGATTGACTCTTCGGGTAAAGGTACAAAGCGAGAATGGCAAGCCCTTCCCAGAGAATGGAAAAGATGATGGTCAAAATGCTGATTTTGCAGATCAAGAGGATATGGGGGAAGAGGACCCCGGAGAAGAAAAGGAGGAAGAACAGAGTGAGGTTGAACCTCATTTTAATAGGCGTAGTGCTGGTAAGAGAGGCACTTATGTGTCGACTATGGATGCGATTCCTTCTTTTAAAAGAAAGGATGCGATTTTGGAAACGGATACACAGCCTGATCCACCTATTATAGAGGCTGATGCGGGTTTGCAAAATAAAGTGAGGAAAGAATGTTCCCTACCCTAGAAAAAGAAGTATAGGGTAGAGGATGGCATAGAGAAGACTAACACTAGCCGAAGAACCAGTAGAGCGGGGAGGGGATAACGGAGGAAAGCAATAGTGAGAGCTAGCTGATAAATCAAAATTGAAAGGGTCTCGTTGGGACGTTGGTTATCATATGTATTTGATATAATAAGAAATAGCATTTCCGCGGCCTGTAACACAAGCCTTTCGGATACCATCTTTGGACCGACAATCAAAACTTATTCGTCTAGTCTAGATTGTATTCAAAATACACTATTAAGTTGAAAAGAGGAATCTTATCAGTACGAAGATATCCCGAGAGAAGGAAGACTAGCAAAACCAAAACCAAGGAATCAAGGGCTCATGTGGAAGAAGACGGAGTTCAAGCGTATAGTAGATGCATAAGGAGGAACTCTCCTTTATGTCGATCCCAACACCACGGCACAAGACCTGGCTTTTTACTTTCTTTGCTGGAAGAAATCATTAAAAAACTGGCAAAGCGAAATGCAGACCCTGTTTACCCTAGTATTCTACCTCACCAAGTATCGACGGAAGAATACCACCCCGCATGTTAGGCATACTTTACTATTTACTCTACTATTCAATTCCAAACTATCGAGAGGCCTGGTAGCTTATTTAGCCAACTCAAGTTTATTAGCAAAGGGAACTCCATGATAAGCAGAAGACGAAGGAAGAACTGGCGCACCTTGGACTATCTTTGATTCTTGCTTCTCAATAAATGAGAAACTTCTCATTAGAGATTTGAGATGAATGGGTAGAACAAAAAAGAACATTACCAATACAAAACCATACAATACAACGAAAAGATAAATCGAACTGCGGAGGTTAATTTTGAATAGCATTTTGTTTGTCGTCTCAGTCAATTCTTTTTGGGTGGATGGACAGCATAAGAACCTGGATCGAGCTAACATTTTCCTAAACTCAACCAATTTTTTTCAAGTCTTTTTTCTTCTCCTTCTTGTCGGGGAAATGCTCAATATGTTGGAAACCCAGCTTATCTCACAGCTGATTAGATCCTGGACACAAGTATCCCATGTTTCCCTCTGTGATGCTTGAAGGAAAATTGAATTAAATACATTGAAACATTCACCTCTTTTTATTCTGAAATAAGAATTTGGCCTCCTACCATCTTCGATCAAAAAGTTGATCTGCTCACTCATGAGAGAAGAGAATTCTTTGCTATACCGTATGATGTTGTCATAGAGAAGTCTGTTTCTTAGAAGAAGAGGGGCTTTTTTGGAGATAAAAGGCATCTAGATAGCGGCAGTATTCAAAGTAATAGGAATATAAATAGTTGTTGGCAAAGCATGGGACAGAAATTCAGCAAGTAGACATTCACCGGTTTAAAAATAGGCATGGGTACTAGGACTAGAGACAGAACAGGTGTAACTAACTAAAGTTAGAGTTCATCGATCAGTCTAGGTTTTTCTCATAAAGTAAAGAGGTGAGGTTTTGGATGGCAAGGCCCGGAATACCAACTAGGCACGTAGAAAAGCAAGCGCGCTATGATCAGATAATATTCACTTTCACTGATAATGGGATATGCTATCTAATCAGATAGCTTGAAAACTTATTCGAAGGCGGAAGCGTTCGATGAGCGTTCTTCCTACCTACAGTCTTGATGTGTCTATTCCCTGCTCTTACCATTTAGGGAGACTTCCTATCAGATAAAAAAAGGATGGCCGCCAAATGCCAGTAAAGAAAGTACTACTATGCACGCCTTTCTCGTCTACTCCGCCCCTTCTCGTTGAATTACCGGCCTGGTTCACTCCTGCCCAAACAAAAAAAAATAGATAATAAGGTCCAACCTTTGCTTGAAAAATAGCTGCTTTCCTTACTGATAGTAAAGAGCTTTCTTTTTATACGATATATTTTACTTTTTATCCTCGAAGCAGCACTCTGTCCCCCTTTCCTATTTATTCGATGCTGCTAAAGAGCTGGCGAGAGCTCGACAACGGACGGAGGAGTTTCGCCAATTTGTTGATGGATGGCCCCTCGCTATTGCAACTGTTTGATTGTTTTTTTAGCTTTCCACTTGAAAATGGTACTTCAATTTTGTTTCATATCATATATAGTGAGTGTATGTTGTTTTTAGTGTATTTTCATTCGCATCAACTTGTTTTTAGTCAAAATCTCACTCGTCATAAACTCGTTTTTAGTGTATTTCATATTTTCCCTAGTGCTTACCGGTGCATATTCTTGCTGAAATGATACAAATATGGTAATGTCCCACCAAACAAAAGAGAACCAATATTTATCGCATACGTTTATCTAAACGACGCACCATCACATCAGGAAGAACTTCAAAGGATCTTTCCAATAAGAATTGAAATGTACAAACCCAAATGACACTTTTCGTATTTTGCATATAAACACACAGTTAAAAAAACGAAAGTTTTACACCATCATTTATTACTTACATGTTGGGAAGAGACGCATCATAACCCATATATAGCATAAAGAACGGCTCCTACCGCACTCCACTTCTACAGACCAAATGCAAACTGCAACACACTGCCCATCTTTTCTGCAACCTCTCCTTTTTACAACACTCATCTCCCCTTCGTTACCACCAGTGCGGAGAGCAAGGGTGATTGAGCGAGAGCGAGAGAGGGAGAGAGCGCTTTGGAGGCGGGCTAGGGAGAACGAAAGAGAAGCAGTTGATTTAGAAAGAGCGAATAGGAGTTAGAGAGCGAGGGAGAGAAGAGCTGGAGAGGAAATTGTAGGTGGCGAGTTGCTGAAGCTGGAATCGAAGTCGTCGTCTATTTTAGGAATTCACTGCTACCCAAATTAATAAATTACCAAAAATCTGGGAATCAAATACTGGACGACTCCAATCCTGACGTGCTTTATAATATAGTATAGATAAAACAACCTTAACATCTGTAATTTGTAGTCAATTTGGATGTGTAATGCTCAAACTCCTCATACAATCTGGCCATGTGGAAAAGTACTGGAGCTACTTCAATCAACCTCAAGCCATCTGGCGGACACTGTTGTCTACGAAGCCCCATGGAGAAACAACGATGAACGGCCACTCAACGTCGAATCTTTCCTTGCCTCGCTGGCAACAATAACAATAAAGAGCCAGTGTATGTAGAACTGGCCATGCCATCAGGAGAGCGTCACCAGGTCTTTGGCCTCATTACATACGCGCACAACACACAACCATCGTTGCCGACATACCATCAGCAATCATAGTTGACGAAGTGATGAACCAGACCTATTTCTTCATTATCTCTGGGTTCTTTTTACTGACAGAGTAGGCAGCTACTCAGCTGTGAGGGAATGGCGAATAATGTTTGCGAGGGAGGACTATGGTCAAAGCTATGCTCAAAAGTAGGTAGGTGGTCGACAACATTGGTATCCCTTGCCAACTCTTGACCAGAGATACAAAGCACCTGCTGCTTCAGCATATCTCAGTAGCTTGCAGGAAGAGAAAGATGGACTGAAACACTATAGATCTTCGCGTGATCCGCTTCCCCCAGACCAGCCAATAGAAGAAATAGAAAAGAAAGGCTTATATACTACATTAGATAGCAAGTGGAAGGATTTGCCAATGCGAAATTGAGTAGTACTTTCTTAATATCATGCGAACGGAAGGCTGGTACCGATGCCCAGGCTATATATACGCTTGTCAATTCTTGGTGTCACTCGTAAGTCAGCAAATCAAAGCAAAGGAAATGGCATCGAAAAAACATATCTGCCTTACACCAGCAAGCACGATCAACCATACATAAGTTTAGGCTGGTGATGTACATCTTCTGACCTATTCATTCAGTAATCTTACTTAATTTCTATATTTGCCTTCTTCTAAACCCTTACGAAATTGAGCGTATAGTAATGAATATCCCCTATTTTTCAATAAATCATCGTGGAACACTCTCATTTGAGATAAGTTATTATTCTTATACATTTCGCGAAGGAAGTTTTCAATACATGTTTGGATCTGAGAGTCGGGTATGCATCCAGCATAGCCAGGTATGAGCAGGTTTTTCTGCAAACCACGCTCAGTCCTAAATATATAGGTTAGCTTACCCCTTCTTCAAACTGTTGGTTTAATAAGTATAAAGGCACCCCACCCAGTCACTTTAGATATACCAGCCGAGCTTGAGGCGCTGGCACCTTCGTCTTGCGCCCCAGGAGTTTCCACCTGCCGAGGAATTCCCTCGCTCCCTTGGGATTGGGAAGAGGAACTCGGTTGATATTCCTTGTTCAAATCCGGCACGAGCCGGGTGCCGGTTGAGGTCTTTCAAGAGAAGAGGGGAATCCTCTCGACCGGCCGCATGAGCGGCAAAAGGGGATACTACGCAGAGAAAAAATGAAAGAAAAGTGGCAGCCCCAGTTTCCAATCATTTTATTTTTTAGGAAACATAATAAAAGAGCCCACACCAGACAAGAAAAAGAAACAAAACGACCCAGCAAATAAGCCGCATGGAGGATAGTTTTGCCCAGTACTCTGCAAAGGATCAATTCCAGCTTTTTGACCATTGTATAAATCCTATTGCATTTTTCCAGTTCTCTTTGTCTTCGAGCTTTCATTCCTCATTCCACTTATTCGTTCTCTTCTTTCATATACCTCCCCACCAATAGATGGAGACAAATAGGAATAACCAAACCACGTCTACAAAATGCCAGTACCATGCTGCTGCTTCAAAGCCAACGTGATGCTCCTTGGTCAGATGACCCAGATATTGGCGAATACCACATATTGTCAAGAAAATAGTACCTATAATAACATGAAAACCATGAAAGCCAGTTGCTAAGAAAAAGGTCGAACCATAAATACTATCTGAAATAGTGAAGGGTGCTTGGTAATATTCCATTCCTTGAAAGCCAGTGAATACTAGAGCCAGTAAAACGGTAGCTACTAAAGCGTAAACTGCTCGTTTTTCCTTCCCCGCGAGTATAGCATGATGAGCCCAAGTTACGGCAGCTCCGGATGAAAGGAGAATCAGGGTATTAAGAAAAGGTATTTCCCAAGGATCTAAAACCCCAATCCCTTTTGGGGGCCAAATACCCCCGATCTCTACCGTAGGTGCCAAAGAAGAATGAAAAAAAGCCCAAAAAAAAGCAAAAAAGAACATCACCTCCGAGACTATGAACAGAATAAAACCATATCGAAGTCCTAATTGTACAGCTTTTGTATGATGTCCTTCCAAAGTGGACTCACGTAGAACATCGCGCCACCATACAAACATGGTATATAGGAGAAAGATGAGACCCAAACTTAGAAGTGTTGCACCCCCTTGAAATGAGTGCATGTACATCACACCACCTACGGTGGTTGCCAAAGCTCCGAGTGAAGCCGAAATAGGCCATGGACTTGGATCTACCAAATGATAAGAATGCCTCTGAGATTCAATCATCCACCACTTTGCCCCGCTTGTATGTAAACCCCCCTTCACCCCCCCCGATCATGGTAAAGAAGGGAGAGGGCTCTTTCTTCTCATTTTATTTCTCTCTGATAGTCCAAACAAATTGGAAGGGATAGTTCTTTTATTTATTGCGCATTTCTAAAAGAAGTGAGACTCTCAAACTCTCTCTTATGATTTTGATAAGAAAATTCTTTCTTTGACCCACGAACTACGTGGGAAAATAAGGAGACTTTAATTCATCTTTGGTCCTCAATGACGCTAGTTGGCGTAAGCTTCTTCCTTCTTCGTCCAATGCCCGCCCTCTTAAATAAGAAGAAATTGGACTTTATTTGCATCAAAGATAGACGCCCAGGATGTCTTCTCCTCCTTAAACTATGTCACAGATAATTAAGAGAGTCCCCAGGTTTAGGAGAGAACCTTTTTACGGAGGTCATAACATTGGCTTTAAATAAACCATTATTTATGTTATCTGGTCTTCGCGTCAGATGACGACGGGCCAGATGGCGGTTAGAGCGTTAAGCGCAGTCTATCTCGAGAAGGGAGTTGTGTCCACCCCAATTCCTCCATTTCAGACTTCCTCGTCGCCGACAGACAGACCCCTCATTGCTGGCTACAATCAAAATACTACCACACCAGCGGATACACTTCTTAGCGAGACTTTTGCTTACGACCGGGAAAAATCTTCCCGAATGGAATGAATTGCTAGACTTGCTCAAAAAACAACAATGAAAATACACTATATATGAGAAAATAAAATGTCAATCCGTTCTTTCCTTGTTCTTTTTGCTAGGGGTCTTTCTTGGTCTTCTTTTCTTCATTTGATTTTGGACAGGAAGAGGCCCTCGGTGAGGGACAAAGCTTATATCGCTAAGCTGGATCTCAAATTCTTTTTTTAGGCGAAGAAGTTGAAAGCGTAGAAATTAGGGTAGCCTTTTTCACTCACTTTCTTTCGAAAAGATCACATAAATATATTATTGCTTCCAGACAGTTGAAGCCCTATTAAGCCAACTACCCAGTTCATGAGCTAGAATTGGGAGCCATCATATTCGCTTTGAAGATTTGGCGGCATTATCCGGGCTGGGGATCATACTAACACAAGCACAAGCTAACTAAACTACACATGGTAACTAAACTACACGGCACCATCCAGATTCAATTTACTCAAAATTAGAACTCGTAAATATTCTCATCATCAGTCAATAGCTTGTAAGCTAGTACAGGTCGATCCTTGGATACATCATCCAACAAATCAAATTCAAACAGCAAAAAAATCAATAATAAGGACATGAAACTTTCAGCATCAATTAAAGAAAAACAGTGAGATCACCGCACGCACCGACCTGCATGAAATTCATTGGCTCTCCGTCCGGTGAAAATACAACATATGTGACGGATTACAAAAAGTGCACAATCTCAGGATTGAGCTTGCTGAGGAACATTCTCAACCGGAGCATCATTCCAAGCGTTGTTGCCTATCAGACAATCAACACAATGCAATGTGATTATTTGCAATAAATAATTAGAAGTAGTGATGCCAAGTCGGATGAGGTGTGGATGCTAAGTATGACAAGGCTAAATGTGCTTTTTCTCATGAGAAAATGCTAAAAAAAAAAAGAATCACACATCCGGAAACCAGTCGATCTTCAATTTGTGCATAGATTCCTAAACCTGGTTGCCCTCCTCAGACCAGAGCGAATTTTACATCATAATTTTAACATTTTGAATATCCGCTGCTGCTAAGACCCAGCGACCACCACCAGCTAAGGCCATGAAAAACCACCCAGCATCATTTAACTTAACTTGAAAAAAGGAAAGGGGTGCCGGTGTATAAAGTTTCGTGTATATGCGGCTTACAAACGCAAAAAATTAGCAGTTTGCTACAGTAACATGGTATTTTTTTCCATCATTACTCGACGTACTTACCAATGCATATGGGTGGGGCAATGTAAAACCATGGCATTTCAACAGGTGTGTGCTTCTGTAGCATGTAAAGAATGCACTCCTAAACCTAAATATTCTTAATTAAGAAATTGTTGCAATATCAAGACAAAAACAGAAGGTAAAAAAGTACTAAATGGGCTTAGATTAGCACCAGAATGCTGGTAATTTGAGATAAAATCTCTTAAACCTAACGGATTTAATCAGATCCGTATAATAATATTCAAATTTTATAACAAAACAAAAGGATATCCCCCGTTGACCTCAGCTCCGACATCTTTGCCTCGAAGCAATTCAACCATATTTTATTAATCGCACCACTACTCCTGATTGTTGCGGTAGGGTTGCTTTCTTTGAACTTTATCCAATCTCTCTTCCACTAGATCATGCATCCATTTATCAAGCAAGTCGGTTATGTCATCACTCACTTCTTCTCGGCTCGCGTAAATATGCAAATCAGGTATGGAAGGCTTGGATTTTGGTAACCATGATGACGGGTCACGAAAGATGCTATATTAAAAGCTCCAACTTTTAGGCTTCTTATGGAGAGGCGTTGGGGTATAGAGATTGCGTTTAACATAGAGACATCTCCTTTCATAAAAAGGTCTTGATTCAACAAACACTGTTTCGGTAGTAGGCTGACCTTTCTTAGACCCGATAAATTGGACAGATTTACCACCCACCAGTCTTTAGCGGACTTTCCATACCAAGATCAAAGTTGGGCATGTCCATGACAGGGGTATCTACCATCTTGCTCAAGACTTTGTTGGCCTTTGGTGTGGTGCTTTTTTGCCCTGATCTGGTGTCCTCGACCATTGCCCCGTCCTCTTTGACTGAGTTGCTCCCTTTGGAGTTGTTGGTGTTTTGGCAAATCAGGGCGGGCGAACTTCTTGTCGGGGCAGCAACTTTGCGTTCTTCAGAGCATTTTGTTTTGCTACAAAACCAGATTTTAGGGAAGTTACACGGAGTTATTTATTACGATGATTATGATGAAAAAGAACAGGTATTTTGAATTCAAGGATAAGTACATATTTATATATATTGAAGCCATGAGAGGCATACGAGTGCTTATGTATGTATTCAGCTTAGCCAATGTAGAACCAATCTATTAGGGAAAGATGCCTTACCATGGCACGCCCGTATATTCTAATTTAGATAGTTAATATCCTACCATGATCATTAGCCTTTGTTGTTTTGCCAAATCGGGGAGGAGAACTTATAGTAGGGGCAGTTACATCTCGATTTTCAGTATGTGGTCCTACTAAAACGCAAAACATTGGGTTATATCCAAACCATTATTGTATAATAAGGTGCTGGCTTGTGCTAGTGTAGGCAGGAAAAAGAAAAAAAAGATTTATTTACATCAGTATCGATATATGCCTGTACCAGTACCAAATAAGGACCCCTATATGAACTATTTATACTGTGCTTCAGGACCTGATGAGAAGATGGTGGGTCGTATTGAGGATGCTCCATCAAAGAAAGACAAATTACCAGACCTGGAAGCTCGACCTACGTGCCAAAGATATGCATATCAGCAAAATCTTAATCATTGTAATGAATTCCAACACCAAATGACAAGGATGCATCATGGTACTCAGAATGCTGCAAGCTCCATGTGTTCTAGGGCTAAGACTACGTTGGTGTAGGCTCCATATCCTTATCCTTCCTCTGGCATTCGCTGATCGATTGAAATTTATTTTCAATGTCCTGGCTTAGAATCCTGTAAGTTATTAAATCCTATATAGAAGGGAGTAACCTCTCACCCGCTCCATAAAAATCTATCCGAAAAGGAAGCCAATTGACTCGTATATGAAAGAAGGGCTTTAGAATCCTGGTCTCAAACCACCCTTCCCTCCATACCACTCATTCGTTAAGTTCTAATTTCATGCGGTTGCAGTCATGTTCGATCTTTTTATATGAAATGCGAGAGCTATGTTCAGTCAAATTCCCCGAAGGAGAATCGCATCCATGTTTGATCTAGTTTTCGAGTTTATTCGATAATCGACAATTATCGTTAATAGAATTAAGTGAAATATAGTAAAAAGCCAGCTAAAGACTCACTTATTCAATTCTGGTGTTAACATGGAGGGCTAAGATGAATGATTCCCCAATCATCTAGCTCTCTCTATAGCAACCCTCCCATATAGCAATAAGATCTTAGCGTTGCTGGTCCCTTAGTTTATCGAATAACAACTATTAGCTTTGAGTAGTGGTTCGGATTAAGCCAAGTCTAATTAAGGATTATCCAAAAGTGAATCCCCCCATTTCATCCCATCCTACTACATAGGCTGTTCAGCACTTTAACGTGGCGCACTTATAAGAGTCAGTGAAGATTCCTCTTATACGAATTCCTTTTCAAATACGTATAAATTCTCTTAAACAATCATCTCCATCATCTTCCGAAGCTACCGCTTCTCCTGAATCTTAGTTCTTTGCAGCTGCTGCTCCTTATTCTGCCCGTAGTAACCTTAACATTACCTTCTTTTCCATATACCCGTCTAGCTAGTATCTGTGAACAATGGAGGGTCTTGTTTCATCTCTTCAGGAAACAGCAGGGCACAGAGAAGCATGGGCGGGTGTTGCTGCTCTTTCACCGGGGCGCAACACGGTACCTTGACATTATCGAGTGGCAGCTCCATTGGAGTGAACTCAAAGCGTTCGGCCCTCTCCCCCCGATACTGGCTTTGGTGTCGGTAAGCACATAAAATAGAGAGCCTCTTTCTGAGGTCCGATGCTGGGATGGAGCCGTCCCTAAGAGAATCACACCGACACGTAGAGGAGCAGACCTAGTTAGGAAAGAGGGCTCTTAGCTAGGGGGAATCTCTGCTCTGGTAAGCTTGGCCGAGCTGAGGAGTCTTGTTCCACTCCAGCCATTGAGACAGAAAGTGGAAGAGGGTGGATAGAGAGTGGGCGTGGTTCTCTATCCACAATGATCGCACAACCTGTTGTGTTGTTACTGAAGGGGAACAAAAGGAATTCTTTCCTGGATTCCGCTTCCGTATCCGTATAGGAATCCATATTGGAATATTATTTTTATAGATTCTAACTAACTAGTAGAATTACTTAGGGCCGATATGAGTAGGATTTTGACCGATATACGATCCTACTTTTTTGATACAGTCGGGAAGCGAGGGGAAAAGTGAAGTAGGATTTTCGAGGTAATCCTATTTAATCGGACTAGTCGGGAATGCCACCGAGGGCAAATGGCTGGTATTGTTTTTGCCGTGAATCGTACCACTTTTTCTTCTTACTTTGTTTCTGGTATTACTTTGTACTATGGTTCATCCTATCTTTGTTATCTTTGGATATCATTATATTAGATACGGTATAACTGCTACCGGCATTCTATCTTTTTTGGTATACCGACCAGGAGTTAGTAGTTTGTAAGTCCAGCTATACTTGTTAAGAAGAAAGATGGGTCTTGGAGACTATGTGTGGATTATAGAAAGCTCAATGCTCTAACAATGTTTAATAAATACCCAATTCCAGTGGTTGAAGAGCTTCTAGAAGAATTCAAAGGTGTTTAAATATTTTCCCAAATCGATTTGAGAGCCCATCAAATTTGGGGAGGAAGACACTCACCAAACCGCATTTAGGGTGCATCATGGCCACTTGGAGTTCTTAGTCATGCCATTTGGCCGCCCCGGCTTCATTTCATAATTTAATGAATGATGTATTTAAAGAGGAGTTGAGAAAGCATGTGTTGGTGTTTTTCGATGATATTTTGATCTATAGTCAGAGTTGGGAGCAGCACCTCAGGCATTTATAGGGAGTATTTTAAAAGCTGAAACAACACCAACTATTTTCAAAATTGACTAAATGCTCATTTGGCATGCAAGAAGTAGAATACTTGGGTCACATAATAACTAAAGAAGGAGTTTCAACAGATCCTAGCAAGGTTGAGGTTATGCTCAATTGGGCGAAACCGAGTTCTTTTAGAGAGTGGAGAGGATTTTTGGGACTCACCGGCAGGAAAACTATGGAGTGATTTTAAAGCCTTTAACAGATCAGCTCAAAAAGAATGGGTTTCAATGGAATGAAAAGACCAAAATAGCATTTGAAAGGCTTAAAAGAGCTATGTGCACAGCACCGGTGTTGGCTTTGCCAGATTTTTCCCAGCCATTTTTTAATGAGGCTGATGCTTGTGAAGATGGGGTCGGTGCGGTGGGGGTGGACCTATTGCCTATTTGAGCAGGGCTTTAGGAGTTTTGAATTTGGGCAAATCGACTTATGAAAAGGAACTCCTAGCTATTCTCATGGCAGTGGCAAAGTGGAGATATTATCTAAAGGATAGGCCCTGAATAATCAAAACTTACCCAAAACCCTCTGGAAAAAAAAACTCACAAACCAGCAAGAAAACGGAGAAAATGGATGCGCGTGCTAACGCGCAACGGCTTTCGCGCAGTGCAGCCGTTGCTTGTTTGCGCGTGCTAACGCGCAACGGCTTTCGCGCTAGCGCTAGTGTGCTCAATCCGTTGCTTGCTGGGCCTTAACCAAATTTCTTGGGTTAGATTATAAAATCCATTACAGGAAAGGCAAGAGCAATGTGGTAGCCGATGCTCTTTCTATAAGAAGCCGAAAACAAGAAAGCCAAAAAATTGACCCTGCCACAAACACACTCCATGTTTCTCAAAACCAATCTTCCTGGGAAGAAGAAGTTTCAAAGAGTTATGTGAATGATGAATTTGTAGCCAAGTTGAGCAAAGAGTTTGAAGGAAAGAATGGAGAGGATGGTGATTGGGAGCTTCACGATGGAATAATATCGAAGAAGGGAAGGCTTTATGTGGGGATAGCAGCAGCTATCAGAAAGAAGGTGATGGAAGAGTTTCATAACACCCCGATAGGAGGACATTCTGGTATGCAATCTACTTACCAAAGAATAAAAAGAGGGTTCTATTGGCCTGGAATTAAAAGAGAGATTTGCTCTTTTGTAAGAGAATGTGGCCCTGGCCTTTTGCAGCCACTTCCCATTCCAGATCAGATTTTTAGGTGTATTTCAATGGATTTTAGAGAAGTAAATCCGAGGGATGTGATTTTGGTGGTAATTGATAGGCTTACGAAATATGCTCATTTTATGGCCCCTTTCTCAGCACCACAAGTGGCTAGAGTTTTCATGGAAAATATTTGCAAATTACATGGAATGCCCTACTCTATTGTCTCAGATAGAGAGAGAATATCTACTAGCCAAGGAAGGAGCTTTTTAAGAAGCTTGGAACTAGTTTAGCCTATTACCATCCTCAAACCGAAGGACAACCCGAAAGAGTGAACCAATTTCTTGAAACATATCTAAGATGTATGGCAAATCCACACCCTAAGAGATGGTACCAGTGGCTACCCTTGGCTTTGGTACAAAACCTCATACCACACATCACTACAATGCACTCCTTTTGAAGCTCTTTACGGTTATGCCCCTCCCCACATGGAATTGGGTACACCACAAAAATGTTAAAAGGAACCTATTGAAACATACCTGGAGTGTAATGCTACATAAGTTTAAGGAGCAATTGGCTAATGCCCCGCAGGACCTGCTCTTGATCTTGCCTTAGGAACGAATTATCCAAGTGCACCCTCTTCCCGCCTTGCCTGGCTTCTTAGCCTATCCTGCCCCTCCAGCTGCTAGTAGTTCCATGAAAGGGGTCCCTTCTTCTTTACTTTACGTACCTATATCACGAGTTTACTGCTCTTATAGGCTTTCTAGCACTGGCAGAAGACCTATTTCTTAGTGAGATTCCATAGAGAGTAAGATCGGACAAGACAATTTAAATATGTTGGTCTTTTATCGAAAGGGCCAAAATCGAGAGATCATGCAGAAAGGAAAGAAGTGACTCGTAGATAGAAATGAGAAGTAGAACCCAAGAAGGGCCGCTTTAGTTGATCCAGAAAAGGGAGGTTTTGGTTTTAACAAACCCCAGATATGAGATCTCTTATATTACTTCACATGCCCCCAAAAGCTTGCAAACGAAAGTCTCCATGTTAAATTATGCAGCCAAGTAGTTAAGTTCAAACCTAGATTTCATATCTCAGGCTCATAGCAGATCCAAGAGCCCAGACCTGCTACGATCAAATTTAACGGATACAACTCAAATTGGAGGAATTTGGAAAACCCATTTGATTATAGACTTTCTTTAGAATTAAAAAAGTAGTACTTTTGAAGCTCTTCCTGGCTCGTCTCTGGCTCTACACATGCCGTAGTGTAGAGCTCGTTAGTAGTTACTCGCTGGAAAGAATAGAAGAAACGAAGACAAGGAGTAAAAAAACTCAAAGAAACGATCTCTGTAAGAAAAGTATTGAAATGGATTCTAGGCATTATATTCATGATTGTGGTATTTTAGTTTTCTGTGGTGTTTGGGTATTTTGGAATGTTTAATGAATGGCTTTTTATCCTATATCCCAGTTCAATTCTATTATAAACGGCTAAAAACCCAACTGGTACGGGTACTGGTACGTAATTGTTAAGCTTTTTTGACCTGCATTGTTCCATGCAGGTCAACACCAATTTGAGTTGTAACATTTTGCTCTCTAGTATTTTGGCTAGTTTTGCAAAAGAACCATCTTGCTTGTAATGAGAGGGATTCATTTAGCTACTAATTTCTATTTTAAACATGGACTTGCTATACCTAATAAACAAGGTAATAAAAAAATAAGTCTTTCCCATAAAATGTATGTTTTTCCCGGTAAATGAAAGCCATAGCCTAGGTATATATTAGTAGTATCACCCAACAGAACTAATAGTAAAGTATTGAAAAGGTAAACTTTCCCTACGAAGTAGACAGTCTGGTATATCTTGTATCACCGAAGGATGTAGTATAAGTAGTAAAGTTCGTTAAGTCGTAACCATAGATGTTTTTCCAGGATATTTCAAGGGGACCCATAGAGATTCTCCTTCCTAATAGTCTGGTTTTAAAAAGAGTTAACTTAAGATAATGAAATCCGCAGTGTTTTCACAAAATCTTTTTATCCCACGATATAGAACACAAAGTATGGGATTTCATTCTGCACAAACGACCCTAGAAGTATGATTTATCCTTTCTTTTTTTCGAGTGAATGAATGAACGAGCCTAGGAAGGTCACTCTCGCCCTCTGTCCTCCTTCCAGAAGTTAGTTGATTGAGTAACCTCCGCCCACAAGAATCCATCTCACAGGATTAGAACCTGCAATACAAAGACTAAGCAGTCACTGAAGCTGCTGAATCGACCTCTGAGAAAAGGAAGAAGAAGAAGAGCTACTGGAGGAAGAAGCCGTCGTGGCTGCACCTGTCAAGTTACACGATCTTTCTCTTTGCCCGCGTACCCGAGCGCTCTTTTTAAATGCTCTGGTGGAGCTGGAGAAGCAAGACTCGGTCCAGTTCGAAGGCAAAGTCCAGAAAGGCTAGGCGAAGAAGACGAAGCATCAATTGGTTTCCTTAGATCCTCCGCCGCCTCCTGAACCATCTTCTGGCTTAGATAGAGTGATTCCTAAGGTTTCCTATATAGATAGCCACCGTGCCCTCTTCTCTGATTCAATTCCAAATGGAATTATTTCCCTTCTCTCTCATCCGAGTCAGAGATAATATTAACACCTTCACAGCTTGATGAATCGCGAAAGGCGGGAAGGGGGTCTCGCTTAGCTTACTTTAGAGCACTATTTCTAGCTTGAATTAAGGCTTCTAGCTCCTCTTCCTGTATCGAAGCTACTTTGAAAATAAAGTAGGTTTGGAAATCGGCGTTGAGACCATAACATGTTACACGAACAGGGCTCCCCTTTCAGTTCATGGTCAGAAAAGAAAGAAGCGCCCTTTTGGGAACGGGTAGGATTCCCTTCCGTAGTCGAACTCGATATCTTGATCAGGCAATTGCAGACGAAATTACGCAATGACAGGGTGAGGAATAAGAGAAGAAGTCCTGCAAAAAGAAGAGATGCACTTCCGGCTGCCTGATAGAGGCATTGATACACATACATATGATACCGGTAGATCAGAACTATGAATCCACCATATGTGTTGGTTCGGGTGGGACAGATTGAAAAACCTTTTCATTTCACGTTTTGCCTTAGTCACAATAGTTGTCATGAACCCCTGTTGGATTCCCATATCTATATGAGCAGAGCATAGAGTCTTTGAACTTGTCTATAATTGGTAATAGTTGGCCTTACTCCATTAAATTACTATTTGCTCTCGCTTGCTTTGGCTATAGGGGGCAGGCTGCCATCATGGTTGGTTGGACTTAGCCAGTTCATTGCAAGTACATTCTTTCTATACATATGATACTTACATATCTAAATTGAACTTTTGTCACTATGCTCTATAGGGATAATCCACTTATTACTTACTTGTTTTTAGACTACTTGCCTGTAGTCTCTACTCGCATATAGTCAGTGAACTTGTCCTATCAACGACAAGTGGAATGCAATCATGGCTTCTTTTTCATGCAGTGATTGAATGAGGGAAATGCAGTGAAATGAATGCCCGGATGCCTGGACGAGGGAGAGCTTTTAGCTCGAATGAGGAAGGCACACCTATTTGACTAGCCCAATCCCTATTGTACTCACCGTAAGCTGCTCTAGCAAGTTCCAAGTCCCTAGTTTGTAGCTGAAGCTAAAGCGAAGTCTGGAGCGTTTTTACTCTCAATGGGGACACGGTACGCATCCATCTCACACTAGTAATGAATTCCATTCCAATTAAGTTCATTCATAAAAGTAAAATAGGGCTAGTCTCACTCTTATCTAATCGAATGGGTACGGGCTTGGGAGCGAAGTCAAAAGGTAATAGTAATAGGGCATGCCGAAGGAAATGTATGACTTTATTGCTAATATGTATGATAACTAGTTCTTAGGGATAGCTACAGGTCATTGCTTGGTAGTAAGGAAAGAGTAAGGATAGGTCGGTCATTGCTTGGTAGTACTAGTAAAGACAGGGGGGCATTGGTTCAGTAGTGCATGCATTGATTGGCATTAGCGAATGGGGCTTAGTATTAATCACAAGTGGGGCTTTACCTGGAATTCAGTCAAATAGGTAACCTACAGGAAGTTCATAAAGAAGTGCCGGACTAAGGATATGTCAGTAGTACTTGGAGCTAGGGTAAGTAGTTGTTAGGTAAACATAGAGCGACGGTATATGGGAAAGGGCAGTCTAACCTGGGTATGGGCTTGGGAGTTCATAGAAACTTTCCCAGTAAAGAAAGGTTTTGGAAACGGAAACTAGAATATGTACAATATGAGTTTTCTCCATAATATGTACTCGTGTCTTCTCTTCGGGATGGATTAATATATCATGTCTTATTTTGACGAGAGGTACCTGAGATAAGGAGCTTAGCGCTTAGTAAAGCAGGTAACTTGGTATAGCTAAAGTAGTGAAGTTGGCCAAGGGTTCGGTATCATAGTCAAGGAAGAATGGCGATTAGAGTCAGTCCGGATAAAAAGTAGAATCCAATCCTGGAGTAGAAATACGGCAAATAGTCTGATTAATTTGAGGATCAAGGCTTCTTTCCTTTACTGAATCAGGAATAGCCGACTCCAGGCCGTTGAGGCTTTTACCAGCTCAAAGGCAATGACTACTAGATCCGAGAGTACCTAGAAAAAATGTTCCCATGTGGGACTTCTTAAGTAAGATGAGCGAGGAAGGGAATTATCCGATCTAAAGCCAGAACTAGCCATTTAATTTTCATGCCCATCTGAGATGATAAGCCGATCTTATTCGCCGACATTCAACTAGAGGACAGCGTTTACGCTAGGAATTGATGGCATGAATGAATAGGCAGCCTATTGAATCCGCAGCAGGAGCAGGAGGAGTAGCACGTTTTCGACCAGGAAGAGCCTTCATTATACACTTTTGATCTTCCGTGCCTTACTTTCGCGAAAAGCTAGCGATCGGGCTAGAAGATGGATGGGTCTCAGTTTGTTGTCGGTTTCTCCGTTGCTTTTCCTTCAAGCAAGTGGAGATCTTGATTCAAGTCTCGGAGGATTGGAACTAGAAATGAGAACTGAATATGAAATCACAGTTCTCACACTGCTCTTAATATGAATGATACGGAACAGACATGAGAACAAGAATTCCACTCGGGACTGCACATTCACCCGAACAATAGAAAAAGGGGAAAACGGGTAGCGGCATTCACTCACGATCTACTTAACATTGGGATGAAACTATGAAGCCAACAGATCATATCCTTCGGGACTTAGTTATTCATTCATCAGTTACCGATAAATAACTACTTATTTATTAATGCAGCGTAGATTCCCTTTCTTGCTTGATAAGGCAGTTCCAGATAGTGCAATATCCCCATCCCTCTGTATCGTAATCAAGAAAATAGGGATACTTAATTGGATGCCTTGCCTTAGTGAGTCTGTCTTTCCTACTCATTATTTCTCTTCTTATTAAGTCTTTTTTCTTCTTCTTCTTAATTATATTAGTACTCAATGGTAGCAATTATCACTCTTCTTATTAATACCTTGCTATCGCTTTTCATGCTGAGAGTAAGACACGGGATTCGATTTCGATTCCATCTATCGATAGGAGAACGTACTCGGTGTGTTAAGCATGTAGATCTCGTCATTGGCATTGGTTTTCAGTAAATCACCCGTCCCTAACAGAATCTTTTTCTTTCCACCTGCGGAAGAGTTGACTGACCTTGCACAAGCTTTTCCACTAATAAATAAGCCTCGCCTATTCCTTTGTGGGCCATAGCATGAGCGTCTGTCTGAAAATATGGTAAAAAGAGAACGAGTACTAATCTTTGATCTCGCAGGTAAGAACGAAGTCCGAAAAGCGCACCTTTACCCCGTGGCAGCAGTGCACCCTGAAATGAAAATTGAAGTAATGAGAGAAAGTAAATACTTAAAAGTAAGTCAAAATAAAGAATGAATTCAAGAAGAAGGAGGTGAAACATCAGTAGATTGGATTCTCAAGAAAAAAAGTCTTTCCCCATTACTAAAGCTTTCTACTTGAAACGGACATTGACATTCCCCCCAACGTAGTGCTTCTTCATCCTACCTCTCGTCCTACCAGCTTTTTATACCTATCTTTTCAAAGGAAAGCCAACGTTATGTGGATGGGCTAGTAGAGTGATCTGCCCTAATAGATTAGGACGAAAAGAGTAACGTTGTGTGATCCAAGCTGGCAATAGGGGTAAGAAAGAGCGATAAATCAAGGCTCGGTGGCTGCTTAAGCTTCAATTTCTATATATGGGCTAGGCATTTTGCCCTTATTTTAAATAGATTACTGAAGATCTCCAGTCAATTAAACTTTCATATCCAATCTCATTCATTATGTTTATGTCAATTTATTTAGAAATACTTCTTTCTAATATTTCTTTTTTCTTGAACAGGAAAAAACACTTTCTTCAATTTACTAATAAAGAGTATAACATTATTAATAAGGCAAACAATACTTCTGCATTGGTCGGTCAGAATAGCAGTAGGAGCAATAACACCCATATACTAAAGCAACTTTCTAAAAAGCCAGAAATACTACATATATAAAAAATTGATCTTCATTCTCAACTGACAATAGTGCACAAGCAAATATGGTTGATTGGCTGTGTTGATTAACTTAGATTAGTTCAAAATTACAAATTGCGCTAAACCTAAAAAGCAAGTTTCTTTCAAAGAGAACAAATATGCCGTAGTTAGTTATTTAGGTCGAATCAAAACTTATGACATCTTGATCATGTTTATATGCAGCCTTCCCATCCACATTAGCACAAAAGATATTCCATGGCCCTGCATCGTAGGTATAGATAGTACTCAAAAGCACTCTTTACACACACTTTTTGATCTATCAGTCAAAGTACTCCATTAAGCATACAGCCCCTTCTTTCTCTAAGCTCAATCTCTTCCTTTTGATCTAGGTAGTTCCTCGCATCTCTATCAGTCAAAGTACATCTACCATAACCCCCGGCACGATTTATAACCATGCTTATATTGATATGAGCTGGAATGCCTTTTACTCCAACTCAAAAAAACTTTGATTGCCGCGTCAGTCAGATAATATGATTCTTTCTATGGCAACTTTCACAATATATTTATATATATATAGGCGGACGAGCTTTAACAATAAATAAAGAGGAGGGCTCGGTACAAAAGCAAAGTGCGGAGTGGAAGATTGGCTGGACTCTAAAGTAGGCAGGCGAGTCGCCTTCTTTGCATTTATGCATTGTAGTCTTTGAGGCGCGCAGCGTTAGTTAATAATTCTTCTCACGTAGTTTTTGAAGCTTGCAGGTATATATATTTTGTGATTGGACTTTGGATTGAAGGAGATTAAGTAAAGCTTAAACTAAAAAAAGCGGGAATGGAATGGAGCAAGGAACGAGGAATAGACAAATACTAGCATACTAACCAGGGATAGAGGTTATGGCTGAGCTTCGTTACAGGCTTAGGACAAGCAATCAAGGCAAGCCCCTAACTTATTCAATTCATTCTTGACTTAGGATTGATTCTCTTTTATTTACTACTGCCTACCTCTTGCTCCTACTGCAAGCTACAGAGATAAGCGAAAAAAGCAGGTGCGGTTGTACATCATTTTATTGAAACCTTTCTTTTTCTTACACATCAAATCGAAGCACTCATACTTCTAAATAAAAGAAAGAGCACAATCATCTTTCCTGCTTACAAGCAACTACTTATGATTTAGGTAGGAGTGAAATAAGTCGATTGAAAGTCGGAGCTAAATGTAGCTCAGAATACTCATTAGATAATACGAAATCATATCTTTTGTCGGAGACGGGATAAAGGAAGTATTGCGAAGGAAGAAGGTAAGGTGCTCCAAGAAAAGCCGTAGTAAGCTCTGACTTCAAAGCTCAAAGCATCCAGCCTCGCTTGATCATGGCCTTTTAAACCTAGTAATCCTTCCTTAAATTCTGACTTCACTTTGAGAGGTAAGGCTTTATGAAGCAATGATCCACCTCTCTCTTCTATAGGTTGACTAGCTTTGAAGAGGGGAGGGGGGTTAAGACTTAAAGGAAAGCAGGTTGTATAGATAGAGAAAAGGAACATCCAGGGCAAGGGGAAAGGTCTTTGTCGGCATCCAAGCCCGGGTGCTTACAAAGCAACTTAAGTTGAAGTCAAAGTGGAATCTTTTTTAGCTACTTTTTCCTAATAAGAGATTATGAGCTTCTTGCTTTGACCTTGCTTGTAAAGTGAATCAATTAGTGATCCATAAATAATGGAATTTGGCGAAAAGCCTCGATCAACCACCTAAAAACTCTAATTGCCTCTGTTTTGAATAGCCGCCGTTTAGAATATCCATTTATCACACGCCACTTTCTTTAAAGAGATATCAAAGAAAGGTCTGTGCGAAACCTTGTTCAAGCATTACCTGCTCCTCCAAAAACATCAACCCAAAACGGAATTAATGCGCTATAAGTCACTGTCTTTGGTTCAAGTCCCTTGGAATATGGCACTAAATGCTAACTAAAAAAAAAAACTTTGTCGGTTCGCTCCTTCTTGCAAAGTGCATCCATTACGATATTGCATGTCACAATGGCCGCGCTCCCGGGGCAAAGCATTGGCTTTCTTAGTGCCTTGTCAAATCTGGTAATAATAAGCATAATCTATTCAGAAGAGTGTTGTACGTCACTGGTTAAGAATCTTCCTTTCCTCTGGCAATCATCAACAGTAGCAACTGCAACTTCAATCAAACTCTTCTCCCCGCCCACAAATTTTCATTTTTTCCCAAGAGCCCATCGATAAGAGTGGTATAGGAGATCACATCGGGTTCACACTCACCAACATGTTGAACCATATGAAGAAGCAACTGAAGGGCTAAGCCAGTCTTGCCCCGGCAAAGCCCCTTAAGAAAGAAAGCCTATAGCTAAAGGTTAGTAAAAGAATAGTAAACGTATACTAGAGAAAGAGAAGTGTTTCTGGATTGCGAAGCCTAATAAAAGAAGCTTATCTTATAAAGTAAAGGACTTTTCTTGCTGTAGTTAACCTGCGGTCTTTCCAATGCTCTTGCCAATTTATGCTATAAACCATAATAATAGTTGAAAAGCAAAATCAATCTGCAATTCCTCCTTGATTCAAACATCTGACCTAACTCACACTATTCGACGAGGTCTCAGCCGGCTACTGTGCTTAGGTCAAAGCAGGCACAAGATGCTCCAGCCATATATTTCTGAGCTTAGAAGTTAAAAAACCCCCTTACCACGG
The DNA here is from genome assembly GCA_033356055.1 of Carex pumila. Taxonomy (NCBI): domain Eukaryota; kingdom Viridiplantae; phylum Streptophyta; class Magnoliopsida; order Poales; family Cyperaceae; genus Carex; species Carex pumila. The sequence goes on from JARJHM010000358.1 coordinate 120,772, forward strand.
CCATTTCACTTTGATGTGCCTAGGTTCGAGCGAAAGAACTTCCTTCTTGCTTCCCAGACTTCTTTCTTCTTCCGCTGCGCGCCTTACTTCCTTCTGCTTGAGCGCTAGGCAATCCCTTCGCTTCCTTCTTTATTAAAAAAAATATATGCCATTGAAAGAATAAGCAGAAAAACACAAATTATATTAATGAAAATCCATCAAATAGTAAGTAGTGGGGAAGAAGTCAAATGCGTTGACCAGTAAGTCAAGCATGTATGCAATTTGGTCTAAATGAAATAGCTGAGATTAATGAAACTCAGGTTTTTAGTCTAGTATACCTTCTTTCTTGTTAAGAAGCTGCTGCTTTTTCTTTCTCATATAGTCGCAGTACTTTCCATTCAAAGCTATGTACATGCTCCATATGTTCTTCATTTCTAATATATCTGACCTACATTACTTGAATATAAGACTAAAGTCTTTCAAAAGAAAAGAGGCAAAACAAAGAGTTAGGACAAGTTTCTCCATATTCTAGAATTTTCTATATTGAATCTGTGCAGATTAATTCTGTCATTATAGTGCATTGGACGCTCACCTACTGATTCCAGCCAGCCACTATTATTATAAATAACCATCTATCTAAGCACCTAGTAGCACCTAGTAAACATATAGAAATAGAATGAAAAGAGAACTCGTTCAATCAGTCTCAGGCACGAGAAGAAGCGATTTCGAAATGACAAAAAGGTTCTGAACTCTCGATACGATCTATCATAAAATTGATCCTTTCTTTTCCGCTTGGATGGTATAGAAAAAGTAGGCCCGCACCCGTTCAGTCAAAACGTTATGTAAGTTAATGGGCAATCCAGCCTTTCGTAAACAATGCTCGACCCGAGCCAGTGTCATTTTCTTAGTCCATCTTTCATATGGAATGCCCATGTTAATGTTTCCATTCTCCAAGATAGAGAGGCGTAGACCTAGCACTCGAAGTCTCCCCGGTCCTTTGGTACTCGCTCTATCTAGTTCTTTATAACTGAACTCCAATTTCAGCTTCTTACCTCTTTGGTACAGGGCGTTCTTGATAAGGAAAATCACTGTTTTCTTATCAAGAACCAAAGGAATACCAAACACAATGTCATCAGCATATCGGGCGTAATAGAAGACGTTGAGACCCTCCTTGGTCTGCACTCTTTTCATCTCGATATCCAGCTGATGGAGAAATACGTTCATAAGAACAGGATATATAGGGCTGTGGGATTCCAATCTCTGTGTTACTATAGTCATTGCCCTCTTTATCAAGGAGAAAAGAGTCCACCAATTCCATCATACCTTCGTTCTTTGGATACAGATTAGATCTTAACATATCTTCTAAGAATGAAAGTAAAAGGCAATGATCTGTCTTATCAAAAACAGAACTGAAATTCATTTGATGTGAAAACGTTGCCCCTGAGAATGAAAGTTCCTGACTCGGCACTACATACATTATTAAGGGGAGTTCGACGTACCAGCAGAAATCATAACAGGCTGACTCTTTATTAGCGAAGAGCACCACCCAATCAAAGAACATAAACTAGGCTAGGCGCCGGGTTGGTTAGCAAAGAACTTACTTGGCTACGGAGGCTATTCAATGCGTCTAGGATGAAGTTTACGATTCCTCAATAGAGATCCATTCTCCTACGACCGGGCAATTCTCCCGCGCCAATGTTGGACTTACTCCCTTCATCTCTTCAGGTTGACCTTCTTTGCTCTCCAATAGAATTTTCTTGTTTTAGTTCACCAGTCTTGGTTTTCTAGCTATTGCTTCAAAGAAAAGAGGAAGCCCGGGCTCCTCGTAACAACCTTCCTCGTCTCTCCCTCATCCTTTACCTACTGCTTTTTCTGCTCTCTCTTTCATCTCTTTTAATTATCGTAAATAGTTAGTTTAGTAGCGATTTTTTGAGTTTGTGTTTTTTCCGCGCTGTCGCTACTTCGTTTTCCCGCTACTTAAAGGCCAAATTCAATTAATGTTTAGTAAGTCAACCCTAGGCTGATGAAAAGAAAAGTGCTTTACTGAGTGAGAGAATAAAACCAGAAAGATATGGCTACTAAAAAGTGAGATCCTGGTTCTCGCTGAGAAAATGAATAAGATGATAAACGGTATTATTGTTTTTTTCCGTGAAGTACTCAGCAAAGGTGTTAACGAAAAAGTCTCTTTTCGATTCTTTGGCTAGGCTCTTCCAATGTAGTCGAATTGTTATAGCTGCTGAGCCTACCCCAGAGAGGAGCATTCTTTTTCATGCGCTTCTCGAGCTCTACCCAGAGGGGATACTATGGACGAGTGTAGATGCGCGAATGAAAACGGTTTTGACTTCAGATTTGACGCTTGTTCCGTTGCGTAGTTTCGGTGCTGGCCTTAAGCATATTTTAGCAACTGACCAAAACCCTTTCTTCTTTTACTTTTAGCGGGATAGGGCAACCCGACTGTTTGAGCTCATGAAGATTCGAAAAGAATATAAGCACCTTTACATACCAGACACAGCAGATGTAACGAAAGGTTTCGACGAGACTCATTCTTTATTTTAAGATCTTAACATTGATTCCACAGATGATAAGCAACAGTGGGCAGAACCCCAAAACGAGGTCAAACTAAAGGAAAAGGCTGACGAGAAAAAGAAAAAGTGACTTTGAGACAACTGCTATTTATCTTCCTTCACGCGATGAGTGTCCTTCGCTGTCAAGAGCAATTTATAGGCGGCTCCTCATTCCGGGTTCAGATTGAATGAAATAGAAAACATCCGCCGTCCGAGACAACCCATGGAAATGCCAAAAAGGTGACTAAGATTATTTTTATGAGATCGAATAGTGATTATATCATCTCGCGTTACATATCCCGAAACATTATGCAACTGCTTAAATAACAAATCTTCCATCTCCAAATTACCTATTTCATACATAAGTGCCGTTCCTTATGGAATTTAGTAAAAAATTAAAACTCATGAAGAAGACAGGAATACCGGCAGAAGTATTTCATTTTTCTATTTTTTCCCGTGGAGCAAATAGCATCGCTCCGCGCATATCCGTTGATATTTCATTAGGAAAGGCCTCTCTTTCCGCAACGTAACGTGACGTGAAGTTGGACACCCGAGAAAGAAGAAGGAGCTTCATATTATTGTGGGTATAGATTGGATTTTTCTTTTGTTTATTATTTTTTCGTCAGTCATGATCTTTCAAAAAGCGACCAAATCGTCGGCCGTCATAAACTTCTCTCCACGACGAGTTTTAGGCGTTATGTTCAGAGCGCCAATTCCTGCAACGCTATTTAGATATCCAGGGCGCAACCTGTGGCAGGCAGTAGTTAGAGATTTCGAAAAAGAGGATTTCATCTTATCCCAGCGTCACTTTCTGATCTGAACTTGCCCTCCTACACGTAGTTTCAAAGCAGTGGCCTAGCATTCCTTCAACAACACTCCCACGCAAAATGACACGGAAACACTATAAAGACTGGGAATGTAGAAGAATATGAGCTGATAGCAAAGCTTCAACCAAAAATGCCTGGGTGGAAGCTCTGGCTCCCCATGAAAAAAGCTCTTTCCTTTGTAAGGAAGACTTACATTTTGCTGCGCACTATGTGATTGGAAAGGCTTTGGGAAGTATGCATCATACTTTCTTTTCTCATGGAACCCTTCAATCTTTTATAGAACTTGTCTCAGACTTGGTTATCTTTCTCTTCTTACCTGGATAGGAGCATACGAAGCTCAAAAATATAGGTAGGGTAGCGTAAAGATAAATAGTGGCGTATTGAGTACCAACCACCCAATTTTAAGTATACCTTCAAGAAGTAGGGCATCAAATAAGCAAACACTCATACTTTGCTAGAAAAGCAGGAATATCGCTTTCTATCTAAAGAAAATATCCCCCCAAACTACGTACATCTTGGTTTTAGTGAAAATGGATTTCGTACTTGTCATCTTGATTGATGATTCATGTGCCAGACTAGGACCAGACTAGGATCTTCGAAAAACGGGTAATTTTGAAAGTCTGGCAGTGAGTGGAAGTAACCTCTCCAAAATAAAAAGATTCTCATCATATAGTTTATTTTCAACTTGCTTTCATAGAAGCGGCGAGTTAAGAAGTAAAGGAGTATTTTCGTATAAAGCTGAATGAAATTCTATAAGAAAAATAAAAGCATGGAATCGGGACTCTTGCATTGTAGGAAAGGAAAGGGCATAAAGGGCGCTAAGCAGTAAAGAAAAAGTAAAAATGCTGTTTGAAAGGTTGATAGCTCTGATTCTGGAATTGTGGGAAAGAGATAAAAAAAAAATACCCGAAAAATAAGTTTGATTTCTCTATTCAATATGATCTCGAAACTTACGTACGCTTTTCACTTTCGCCCGATGTACGTACAGATCAGACATTCCTGTTCCAAAGAAGCCGGGCAAGTTTGAAGCTATCACGCAGCCAGCTCATAAGGACAGACTTGTTTTGGATGCAATGGCCCGCTTGCTCCGCGATGAATTTTAGCCTGTCTTTTTTCGTGCATCGCATGGGTCGGGCGCTCGGACTTTCTTCAGCGAGCGATGTTTCGGCCTCAAATGTATTGGCTTGTCAAGTGCGATATAGTCAGGTGCTTCGATAACATAGATCACACGCTTCTCCTAGCACTGTTGCTAGATCGGTTTGGCAAGGAAAACTTTGACTTCGTGGAACTGGTTGATTGAAACCTTCCTGGTCACGGCCTGGATCGGGAGGGAGTGAATCATGCATGCACCGATAAAGGCATACCGGAGCCCAATCTCGCCGGTTCTAATGAATTTATTCCCACCTGTTAGACAAACACTTGGGGTACTCTCATATTGGCAGCGCCGGGCATAGAAAAGGAATCGAAAAAGCAATCAAACTCTACTACATCAGGTACGCAGAATCAGGTACGCAGACGAGATATTCCTCGGTTTTCCGCGAACCTATGATGAAGTGTGGAAGCAAGAAAAAACAAGCTACTCGGCTAACTAAGATCGGAGTGGAATTAAGACTTCCCTCTCGGCTCGGAGTTTCACTGTGAACTTTTTTTTACTTGACTTTTTTTTATCTCACATTTAGCATTCTTCAAGACATTTGAGAAGCATCAAGGATTCCTTGTTCATCCACTTCTCCTCCTGCCGAAGACTGAAGAGTCAACCTTGCATGCATTCATTTTTTAAATATTAAAAAGGTTAGTAATAGGCTATAGGCTCGACTGCAAGGAGAGAAGGAAACAGCTTTACTTTCACTACTATCAGGAAAGAAATAAGATTTATAGCTTTTTTATGGGGCGAGGCTAACGGTTCCGATAGAAAGCGATGCCTACTAGACTGGCTCGAATAAGCCTTTAAATAGTCTCATAGCTTCTTATCGTTCTGCTTCTAGCTATTTGGATAGACCACACCTCTTCAAAAAAGTCCGCTATTATAATAAATATCATGACATAAATCCCGGGAACGGGCATCCATTATCAGATGTCTAAGCAAAAAAAAAAGATGTATATATATATGCAAGAAATACACGATACGGGGAGCCAGACTCTACTTTTCGGGAGAAGGGCAAAAGACTTTTATCTTCAGGCGGTCCCAGTCGGTAGAAGGACTATGGGGATGAGATTAGGCACGCTGAAAACCTAAGTCCCCTTTTTCTTTCTTATGATAAAAGATATTTTTTAGTCCCAATTGTAAGTGGAGAAGGATCTTTCATCTATGCTTTCAACTGATCTTTCAGATTTGAATCGTTTAGCGAGTGTCCATTTCCTGTCTTCTTGTGAGGAGAAGCTTTCATATCCGTTTCCCTCGTTTCTAGATCTTTATTTTAGCCACCATGCAAGATAACCTTATTCAATCAGCACACTGGCATCCATGATGTCATTAACTCAGGATGGGGGGTAACTGAGGTACCGAAGCGATTGCAGTAGTGATGACCGACCTGATGCGACAGTCAGATCTTTTCTCCAAGATGTCTCTCACCATTCATTCCAAGTCCTCAGTCCTGAGGGTAAGTTCAATGCAGATGTAGACCTAAGTCCGAATTACCTTCATTTTGACAGTTGGCAGCGCTTTTTCCGAGGTCTGGTCCACTTATTCCGCTCCACCCGGAAGCTCCAGTTGACGCTTTGTCGAGGGGCTGGATCAACAGCGGGTCAGAGTAGAAGGAGAAGATGAAGCTTTCACTCTAGTAGCTTAGACCATAGCTTAGCCCCAGACTCCTTATGTCAGGCACTCAAAAGCCTGTGCTTTGCTTAACTCTTTAGTTACTACTCGACCTTGCTCTTTCTTCCATGCTCTCAGTAACTCAACACAGGCAGTCTTATACCTATAGCACTCCACTTCCACTAATACATACACCGCTTAAAGCAAAAATCCGGTAATAACTTGCTTCCACCCCTGACTCTCACTTGAAATAAGGCACTCATCCTTTTACGCACTATATTCTATTTGAATTCTCTCAAGAGATCAGTGACCGACAGCGAAGGGATTAGGCTATAGGAAGGTAGTGTCGCCTTGATTCAAAGAGCTTACTAGTACCTATTTACTTCCACACCTTTATATATTATGTCTTTATTCTATCTGCATCTCGGCTATTCTTTTATTTTAGAAAGAGTAGTGTAGGAGATTGTTCCGTAAAAAGAAGTCTAGGAATTAAGGAAACACTTACTTGTGAGTGAATATCTTTTCAAAAGAAAGGCCCAGCGCTGGGTCTAAGAAATGGAGATAAGCTCGAAATAAGCGCCAATGGGCAAGTGATCACTGGGATGGAAGTGGTTAGGGGAGCCTCCTTCCACATAAGGGGAGTAGGGTCCCAGCACGTGAAGTAAACTCACTGCTTTCAAGCGGTTGCTCTTGCACGAAAGAAAGATGTAGTTGAGTGGTTAGCTACACGAGCAGCCCCCTTAGAAGAAAGATATGCAGAGCTTGCTTGTGGCTTAAAAAGGCATCCGTCCTTCCTTCTCTATTGGATCCCTTTACTTAGCTTTTGACTTAGCCCTTGCCTTATCTAGAATGGGCCTTCCTCTCGAGCAAAAAAAAAAGAGGTGCTTATGCGAGCTTTAAATAATCCTGCCTCCGCTTATAAAACTTCCTATCCTTGGAGATAGATGGATAGTTCCTACTCATTAGCTCTAGACCTGGCTAGGGCAGGTGGGAAAGACGCTGATAAAGGGCAAAATTCATATTTGAAATGCCAGAGGATACCAATCCGGAGACAGAGCCTGCATCTTCGCAGCCTGCTCTTGGCGAGTACTAACTCCATCCCTAACTCTTATTGACTGCTGGATGAAAGTCTTGATTTGAAAGGTGAAAAGTACTTAATGGATTGCGGAACATGAGATTTAGATCGGAGAATTCCTTCTTTTGAAGAACGATCTGTAGCAATAGCTCTTGTGGGGCAAGCTGAGCTGACAGTGCAAAGGAAGTAGGATTTGAAAAAGACAGGAAGTTATACAACAGGCGAGCAAGCAAGTGCCTTCTATCTATGCCTGGTTCCGGCTTCGCTGGAAACTGAAGTAGGGTCAGCGTACGGTCGGTCTGGATTGTTGACCAACTCGGAGTATCCGCGTATAGTGTAGTTTCCTGGGATGTGCATCTTATCATATAGAAAGTTATGTCTTTGGTACCTAATCTCCATTTTGGACGCCATTACACAACTAGTTCTAGTAGAAGTATAAAAGTAGAGGTTCTCTTTAAACTTAATAGTAAGATTATTGAAGATATTAATAATAAATAAGAAAAACAAAAGAAAACATTTTTGATGTACTATAGGTCTATCATAATACAAAGGAACTCTCGTCTAATACTATGTTAACACATCTAAAAAAAGGGGGTATTTAACTAGATCTACCTACTCCTAATTTTACTAAAATAGAGGAATTGACGTTAGTATCTGGTGTAAGAAAACCTAAAAAATCACTTATAAATAAACCGGTATGCTCAAGTATATATTAAGCCAAGAATTCTTAGAATTATGTGGTAGGGCTATCTATGCATCTAACGAAGAGCATGCATCACTAAAAAGTAGTAAAAAAGCTTTGTGTGCAGGTGCAGGAAAAGTAGTTTCTATATATGCTACCTAGTTTTAATGAATTGAAGCAATATCTATTTTATGTATGTAAGCCCACTTTGAATTGTCAACTAATGTCCAACAAAAACTCATAATAGTGTTTCTCTCAGAAGAAAAGAAAAAGGCACTCTCACTAAGTCACCCAACGCGAGCTTTATTTTTATACCATTGAGATCAGGTAACCTTATATGCAATATAAATTCTATGTCGATTGGAATGAGAATGAATGAACTCAAACATGAAAGAGTGGAACTCTCCTCTCGAGTTCAATGAGGAACCTTTTTCTATGTAGCCTGGCGCATCACGTGTATTCAATCATCTCAACCATCTTTCTATGTATTTGATATCTCTCTACCAGAAAACTACTAAACTCTATATGAGTTTTTTAGATTGAAAAATGAAATGCAAAAGAAAAAAATACATCATTACAAAAAACAGCAAATCCCATTCTCCGCAAAATTAAAACCAAGGTGATTTAAGCGACGTGCCCCGCACTGCCAAATGTCGACAAACAAGGTGTTTGAACTCGAGCACGATGTCTCAATTGTGCGAATTGGTCCACAACCAAGAAGAATGTGCAATTGCCTTTTCGAGCCATGCAAATACTTTTCTTTCCACCTAGCTTTAGTAAGGAACTGGAGTGAGCCCAGCAAGTGATTGTTCGAGCGGAAGACCTCCTACTTTTCTGGGTCCTTGTCAGCTTCCGCTAAGCCTCTACTAGTTTCGGGGTCCTTCCAGGATTTGCAATCCGATACATTTCCATTACCTTCCTTCGACCTCTTTCAAATAAAGGCCTTCTGATCTATTAAGACGATTTATCTATCCTTACTCAACTCATGGTTGACCGTCGGAAGGAAGGTGCACAAGCACCCTAGCATAGAAGTAACTTCTCAGACATCTTGTGAAACCAATCCCATTTCCTATGAATTGAACAAATTTTAATCCAGCGAGTGTAACGTGAGTGGAACGAGCGAGCGGAACTAGGAATAATATCTTTCCGAATCGTGCATTCATTGATATAAGCAGCACGATATTAAGAACTCCACCCAATGAGCAAAATGTTCTCTTCACTTCAAGTTATGCTAAGCCACATGCCCTTATTGGTTACTTAAAGCTAGGAGCTCATATAAAAAAATATCTTTTTCTTTTGGAAATCTCAGCAAAATAGCATGCATGCCGAAATTGAGAATCCAACATAGTTCCAATCCGATGTCCTCATTACCAAAACACCTCAGGCAAGCAGAGCATCTTTTTCCTAGACATAAATCCGCTCTGTTTTAATGGATCTAGCCCATGTATGAAGTCCTGGGTCGGGCTCTTTTTCTCACCTCCAAAACCCAGTTATTGCGGCAAGGTAGTTCGGTCAAGCACAAGGATAATAAGTAGGTGGGTTATGCTAGGATAATATGAAAAAGAAAGAAAGATATATAACAACATAATGAACTAAATCAGAATCGGAATTTTAAACTTCAAAATCAAATCATTATATAAGCTCAAACAGAAAAATAATATGCAAAAACTGCATTATATATTATATAAAGTAAGAGCACTCTAAACTCAACATGAAAATCAACTTCTTTTTCTTCCTTAATATCTCGATTCATATTATATTATTATTCTATTTTTATGGCGGACGTATATCATGGGCACAAAGACGTATAATCTGGCGCACTTTCTTAAGCTTAAGCATTTATTGGGCAAGAGAATGAGGTTTGTTTCATTGTACCTTACATGAAGGTATTCCTTTGAAGGCGCTGACCAGTAGGATTAGAAAGAAGGGGTAGGCGATGACTGACTGAGAGGCGGATACGATTTAACTCTTTGGTGAAGGATTAGGACTTAGGTGGGCTCTTTTTGGCTCTACACATGCCGTAGTTACGAGCTCGTTAGTAGTTACTCGCTGGGAAAAGAGTGTGAATCTATACAAATTGACAATATACCTTCGGCTGGCTCGCTGGGTGACATTCCTATATATATTTGAACTACTGCTTTCGTCCCCTAGCACACTGACCACTCAACCCGAAGTTCAACCCGTAGATAAAGTTCAACACGAAGACCTCAAACTAGTTGCTGGTGGAAACCCCTACGCTCTACTATTTCCTTCCTCGAGTCAATGTTGGCAAAAAAGCCAATTCATTCCATTCGCGTAGTAAGGCATTCCGACATTCCATTCCATCTATAGAGATTGAGCCAGAAGAGCTTTCTTCCTTTTCTTTGCCAGGCTCAACCACAACCTCGGTTACTGCCACATAGAAAGTTCCTTTCAAAAGTAGTACTACACTTAGGGATATCGGCTATCATGTCAAAAATGGAGGAGAGACGCTCGGAACAGCTTTCCTCGCTTTGACCTCTATATTCCCGGGTCAGCTTGGGAACCTAGCGAAGGACAGACCAGAGAAAAAAATTCAAAGTATTAAGCTCTATAATAAATAGGTCGTTTTCAAATGTGCACATGAACTCGTTCTGGCTCGCAAAATCCTTCGCTCGCTGGCATCGATCCTCTCATCAAGATCAAGGATTGGTTTATGGTCCATGTGATGTGCGTAAATGGAGTTCTATTAGATAGAGAGGACGGGACGTAAGATGATGGAAAGCATTGTTCCCCTTCTTTCCTCTTTCTGTTTCAATGCAATGGGTATACAATCAATGTATTAAAATGTAGAAAAACAGGAGGGAGCACTTAAGGCCAGTGAACAAGTAAAAGAACGAATAGATCGAACTGTAGAAGTAGCGCCGGGGTATTAAAAGAAGTTCAGTGATCCTAGGGAGAAATATTAGTTAGATGGTTATTTGATAAACGAAAACATGTTTGAAGCATCTAGTCTCAGTACCCAATGATTCATTTTCCAGGGAGTGGATAAAAACCATAAAGAAATGTGAGGATCCTACGGATCGAACCAAAAAGATTACCTTTTGTTGCGACTGGGATCATGGAAAAAGAGTTTGTTTTGTTCAAAGAAGCATGCATGCTTAACACAGTCTATAGCGTAAAGGCATTCTCGCAAGAGAAAAGCAATTCGTATTCTTATTATGAGAGCGGAAGTCAAGTATTTTTTCAAAGCAGAGAACTTTCCGTGGAAAGAAAAGCTGGAACGTGGCAATCGATCTCTTATTAGTTAGCAACGTTTGGGTCCGATCCACTCTCCTATTAGCCTGTTTTCTCTGTGCTTTCAGAAACTACTATATAGTGTATGTATGATTTTCTTTTTGGAGGTGGAATTGGGTTTTCTCATATATAGTGTCGTGTTTGTTTTTAGGGTTTCTAGTGCTTCCTTACTCCTTGTCCAATTCAAAGTGGGCGGATTCCCTCTCTTACAACTTCGGTGAACAATTGGCAACTCCTACTTGACTTTCTACTGAATGAATCCGTGTTTTTTTTTTAATTCCTTGATCTCTATAGTGAGAAGCCAGCTCTTTCAACTCCTACTCCATCATCTCGCTTGGAAGCCCCCTACGGTAGCAATTTGTTCTCACCGAAGCGAGGCAAGAGCTAGAGGAAAGAGGAAGAAGAATGCAAGGTGGGTTTGGATAGAAGAGGATTTCGTTCTTAGAAGCATTCGGATAGAAAGAAATTGGCGTGTAAAATCTTTGTGTGTCGTGCTCCCGGCTCAGAAGTGAATATGAACCCGCTCGCTAGTGGCACTTACCCCTCTTTGCTTGTGGGAAAAGGGCCTCGGGTCAGCATTGATATACTGCCTTGACCTACCCCCTACCATCGAATAGGGATCTTTTCACCTACCATATTGTAAGTTGTTTTTATTAAGCTCAATTCTGGGGAAGGAAGCAGTTCAGTGCAAGCACCAACTGAGAAGAAAATATAGACTGAAAATGGGGGATTCCCATTCATCTTCCTATCCGCTAAAGCAGTATGATCTCTGTCACTGAGGGCAAGCCTTGATAGGTATGGCAAGGAAAGTCTCTACCCTTAACTTTCAACTAGACCCTCGACTTTAAATGAAAGAATCCTTATCTACCGATCCCTTGCAGCTTCTTCCTACATATGATTAGTATGGAGCCGACGTCGCAGAGACTCCCGCTACAAGAAATTAGGGTAATTTGCTAATTTTAGTTCTTTGTCCGTTGCATATTATTCTTTTTACTGTTTCCTACATAAATAAATTTACATTGCCGACCGTTTCATGTTGCTATTTTAAGAATAACCTTATTAGAATAGAAAGGCTACATATTTCCATCCATGAGAATTTTTTTATATACATCACGTGTTGTGTTATTCCACAAGCCATATAAAGGTTAATATTTCGTAACTCTCCTTCCCCAATATATTTCAAAACTCTACCACGGTCGTATCCGCAACAGAGGAATCCCGGCGTAACTTGGGACTTCTTCACCTGATCGTTCCAGTGCGCTAGGTCGGGGAGTCGCTTTAGGTCAGCATTTTTCAACTCCAGGTAATGAAGTTTTATTTGAATTATTATTTTGATCAAACTTTCCCTTTTTTAATAAACTAAATGAAGAAATATGACAACTAGCCATAATGCTTGATCAACACTTGCATGGCTAAAATAAACTAATTTGTACTTTTTGTATGTAGTGGATATTTATTTTTAGCAACTACTTATAGGAGGTTGGGATGAAATTCTTGTTAGTAGTGAATTGAAAAAATTCTCTTACGATGGTTATTTTATTTGGAGCTAATTGGGGTTTTTAGGTTATAATGAACAAAAAAGGGACCTATATGATAAAAGATTCTATTTTGGGTTAAAATATACACGTACAACATGTTATGTGTTCAAAATCTTGTCTTTATTCCACTCAAATTCATCTCCACACAATATTGCATACCCACTTTAACACACACAACATATCTCTTACTGACTAAAGTACAAGGTAAGCCACTAATTTTTCAATTGATTGATATGAGGCGAAATAGTTTAATATTTAATTAAAGGTTAATATGTGATTCATGGTTTACTAGAAGTTTTTTCGTCTCTTCAATTTCATTAACTTTTAAGTTTGTTTTTATTTACTAAGTTTAATTTAAAATTAAGGAATCGATTCGAAATTTATATTAGAGTATGTGTAGTATAATAGTAAATGGAACAAAAAGGCATGATTTAGCTTTTCAAATAGAAATGGTAGGCTTGATTGAAATGGCGGAGGATCGAAGTTGGATGTATAATCGGATTTGAAGTAATAAAACCATCAATCCGGACTTTGTTAATGGAGGATTTTCTTAATAAAGCTTTTAGCACGAGGCAATGCATAACTATACGAGAAGAATCTTATTTCATGCCCATGCTGTGTGTGACAATAGACAATTTTGAGAGCGTGACGAAGTTAGCAAGCACCTTTTGAAGAAAGGCTCTCGTCCCCTATACCATAGTTGGTACATGCATGGTGAACCGTATCCCAAGCAAGCAGACCGGCGAGATTTCAGTGGCATCAGAGGAAGAGACTATGATAGAGATGATGGTGATGGACGCTGCGGGTCCTTATTTTAATTGGTATACACCTGAGGAGTCACCGAATGCAAAAGCAAAAGCATTTTACGAGGGCAGATAAGCCGTTGTCAAAAATCGAGTTCAAAGGCGAAAACACTATATACTGTGAGGTGAGAAGCACACAGTATTGTCAGCCGTTGCTCAATGTTTAACTCTGAAATAAGATTTTAAAATGAGCGAAGATTGCGAATGTTATCGATCAAAAAAAGCATGCTCCCTTTGTATGAGGAACTGCCGCAAAACTACTACCAAGCAAAGAAGAAGGTCCGTGGACTTGGAATGGAGTACAAAAAGATTTATGCTTGCCCGAATGATTGCATGCTCTATTACAAGCCCGAAGATCTATTAATAAATGTGACATTTGCGGAGAACCTCGATATAAAATAAAAACCGTGGCAACAAACAAAAGGGAAAGCCCATTCCACAAAAGGTCTTGCGCTACCTTCCTATCACTCCAAGGCTTCAGAGACTATACATGTCTCCATCAACTTCAATTCATATGGTATGGCACCAAGAAGGGGTTTTTTATAAACCCGATCTTATGGTGCACCCAGCAGACGGTGAAGCATGGAATAAATTTGATGAAGCCCATCCGGAGTTTGCTTGTGAGGCGCGAAATGTGCGGCTCGGACTTGCACCCCATATACATGAATGCGGCTCCTTATACTTGCTGGCCGGTATTTGTCTTCCCTTAGAATCTACCACCCAAAGACGAAAGCTTTTTCCTAGCATTGATTATTCCTGGACCAAGAAGTCCAGGTCGAGATATATACATTTACCTTCAGCCATTGATGGATGAATGAAAAGACCTTCACTGCTGGCGATACCCTTGGTCTCTCTCTCTATTCGATCCAAAGAGGAACCCTAGGCTGATCAAAGCGACTGCCAGTCTCGCCGTTGTACTAATTCTCGTAAGTTCTCTCTTCCTCTCTCCGATCTAGATCGTAACGATTCGTCTAACTCATCGCTCAGATCTAATAGAGTACTTCTTAGTTTCTTCTGATTTGTGTGAGGGCTGCGATCTATGGTTGTTGTTCTAGTTTCTATCCAAATCTGACATCACCGAGCATTTTGGTACTTCCAATCCAGATTCTTTCCTTGTTAAAGCCATGGACTTCAACTAACCAATTGAATTTTAAATTCTTCACTTGAAAGCTTTCAATCATGTTTTGTTTTTTTCTAGATAACAAGGATTTCAATGAAAACCCCCATATCTCAAGAAAGGCCCACCATATTGCGATCTTCAAGAATAAATGTTTTATAAGGGCATACATTATGTTAAACAAACAAAGTTAACCTGACCCAGCGAGTGAAACGTAAGTGGAACGAGTACAAAAGAGCGAGTGAAACGTAAGTGGAACGAGTACAAAAGAGCGAGTGAAACTACAGTGGAACGAGCGAGCGGAAGGGACAGCATTTCATGTAGCCATGGACGTCCTATCAGAGCTTTGTAGGACGTGTTGGCATCGATGATGTAGAACTTGACTTGGTTGGTAAATTCTCCGAATCGGAGGGGCAGGGTGACTGCCCCCATTGACCGCTGGGATTTCTGGTGGAACCCATGAATGGCGATTTTCTCATTCGAGAAGTACTTTGTGCCAAGGGCGAGACTCTCGACGATCTTTCTGGGCATCAAGTTGATTGAGGACCCGGGATCTATGAGAATCCGGTTGATCCTTTGACCTTCACATTCCCCAGTCAAGTATAGGGGTCTGTTGTGGTCAGATGTGCCAACCAGCAGGTCATCATCATTGAAGGTTATAGTCGGCTCTTGGTTGTTTACGAGCGCGACTTCTTGCAGACGCTTTTCAGCGAAGTGTGCCTGGAACTCTTCGGGATGTTGGAGTGCATATATGATTCCCTCAGATCTTCTGACATCATCAGTGCATCGAAGACACTGAGTGAGGCTGACATCTTTCGAAGCTGGGACAGTATATTGTAGTCCCCCACCCTGAATTTAATTTGGTTGCTGGTTTCGCCTTGATTTGCGGGCTCTTTGCCTTTGGCTTTGGCCCTTGGTCTTTCGGCTTCGCCTTCCAGTGGTGGTTGGCAAAACGGCCCTGAGATCCGGGACTGGTAAAACATGGGTGCCCGATTTTCTTTTCCGTGCTCCGCCTTAGTGCCCTTATGAACGCGGCGGGGAGTCCTTAGCCTTTGAACCAAACTCTAGGGAACGCTCAATTGCCTGACGTCTCAACTGCAAGGGTGAACTCAGTGACATACACTGAAAAGGATTGCATCTATTGTTCCAAACAAGGCTGATATGCCGCAGGGCAAGCCCTTCCATGCAATTGATTGCTTCGCTCCACAGACGAAAGTGCCGGATAGTCAATGGTAACCAGAAGATCTATGATTTTCGAGAGAAGGTAATTGGAAAAACGATTCATTCCTTTGCTTTCTTTCAGATATATATGAAATAAGATGATTTTACCTTACCTGAAAACTATATGAATGAAGAAGCCCAAAAAGAAAGGGCTTAGTGCAGCCCAGTTCCTAGCCAGTGTTCAGTTATTTTATCAGAGCAGTCCTCCAGTGCGAGTCCCCTTTAAGCTGCTCTCTAATTTCAGCCAAAGTAACTATTTCTATCTTTCCTGTTATTTCTTTCGTACCTAGTAGTATAGTATATATATGGAGAATACCAAAAAGCTATCAATTACGCATGGGAGTTGTAAAAAGAAGGGGCCCTTACTTGTTGAAGTGCTTATTTTTTAGAGAGATTTACTGGCGCTTTTTTACCAGTGTGGGGTTCTGCCATGGATATTCGGTCCACTCCATAATTCCATTCATTTTTCAAACGTAACTCGATTGACTCAATTCAGAAACGGCAAGGAAGTCAAAAGTTACGCTTACAGGTCGTACGACAATTGCTTCTCTTCTGGGACTACAGACATCTTTTTTTTAACAACTACCATACAAGCTATTCGCTTAATACATGCTAGTAGGTAGGCTGGTGGTGGAGTATTGATTTTCCTCCTTTTTTTGGTCTGTCTGTATTTAGGTTTTGGGATGGTACGAATCCATCTATCCACCATTCTTTTATCTTTCAGTAGTGTCAACCTCAGTTCTGGTTCTTTTTCTTGGAATACTCTCCGTTGGGGTATTTGAAGCTCTTTATTAACTCATTCATTCCGGTACAATTAGGACAGACAATGCCCATATAGAAAGGCATCGGCTTCACGCCTAGTCCTTTTATCTTCTTTATTCTGATAGAAATGTTCATCTGCTGATAGAGATGTTCATCGATTTGACAAAGGAAAGAGGACACGAAGTAGAAGAAAAGAGTAAAAGCGCTTCCATCCGTGTAAGGTCGAGTAATGAAAGGAAGGGAATGAGCTGGTGCTATAGAAATAAGAAGTTTTTAGAGAATAGGTTGATCTAGCTCCCAGTGTAGTCAGAAGTTTGAGGTTGAAAGCAAGCAAGATTTTTAATACTATGGTGAGTGACACTACCTCCAATATTTTATGAGGAGGAGCCTGGAGCTTCGGAATTGAAAGGTAGTCAAACCTCATCGCTGCGCGCCTGCCTATTCAGATAGTCCAAAACCACCTGCCAGATACACTTAGTCCTTCGGAACAAAAACCATCACATCACTATGTCTACTTCACCAAAAAATATACGACGTATCCATAGTGTTCAGCTTGACACACTCATCGATTAACCTACCCCCTCTCTACCATAACTGATCGAAAGATAGAGAGAGCGGGCCCTTTCGGATGCACAAATAGAAATCGAATTACTTCACTTAACCAGCGAGCAATCAAAGGAGTAAGTACACAACCTTACTACCGCTAAACCCACTTCCTGGACTAGCTCTATTCCAAGCTTTTTACTTTGACACCGCCAAATACGCATGCTGCCCTTGGCTACCTTGTCGACTCACTTTACTTCTTCCTCTCACGCATAAAAGGCCTAGACTGTGGGCGGCCTATCCAGTAGGGTATCTCGATTACTTTTAGTATACGTCCCTGTCCTTCCCCTTCCTTCATTTCGTTGAATTGTCTCACTTTTCTCGGAAATTCAAGCAGGCTACGACGGTAAATCTACTCTTCTGCGGATCATCTTCCTATCCTGCCGGGGAGATCAACTTCCTTCGTACTTCTTACGCCTCCTTCCCAACTACTGACTTTCCTACACTGAAAGGGCAAAGAAGGGGGGAGCTCATTGAGACAGACTGCCAGCAAAGAACTAAAAAAGATCAATAGTAAAGGGGAATTGCTTTCAAGAAGAGCTCGCTAGGAAAAGCAAACTTTGATCAAGAGAAGAGTTGGTATAAAGTCAAAGAATAGGAAAGAGTAGGCTGGAAAGAGTGGCAAGATCCGTAGGTCAAGAATAGGTATAAAGATCCAGAGTGAAAGAGTGGCAACTTACGAGTAGGTATCAACTTACGTGAGACAGAAAGACAAGAAGAAAATAGTTTTCATCGGGTAGAAAAGCGAACTACAGAAAGCGGAGAAAGTCCAGAAAAGCAGTCAAGGTTCATTAGACGGACGACAAGAGTAAAGGGTAGATGGACAAGAGTAGTCAGACGGACAAGATGGTAAAGAATTCTACTAGCTTGTTGGGCGAATGAAAGGGAGTGATTTCACTACATTACACTTACGCCCCAGACTATAAGAAATAGGCTAGGCAAGGGTAAAGTGAAGGCAGCTTCCATCCCAGTGAAAAAAGCAAGAAAACTTCTTTCTTCGTGTTTTCAATTCCCAAGCAAGTAGACTTCCTGTAATACCTGGGCCGAGCTCCAATTCAATAGGCTGTCTCCCTGGTCAAGTTCCTGCGCTTTAAGACTTTTTACTTCTTTGGGCCAGCGAGTGGATTTATGAACGAGCCATTCATTTAGCTCGTCCTGGTCAAAACTATTGCTCCAGTTGCTTAATAAATACTCGTGGTAATAGAAGAGGCTAGGCGAAGAAATATACGCTCGGCGCTTTCCACAATTCCACTTTCCTTATGCGGTAAACAGACGAACTAGGCGGAGAAATGGTTAAACTTAATAGAGTCAACTTAGTAGTATAGAAGAAGAGTAGATAGAATCAAAGAAAATCGGCGGTCCGGAAAGAAGAGTGGGTAAGGAAAAAGACTAGATTGTAGGCTGGCTCACTCTCTAAACTGCCTGCCTGGCTTTATGAAGAGAAAAGCACTTCTATCGTCAGCTTTGTCGTCAACTAAGACACAAGAGCAGGTCGGTAGGGAGGAAAAGAGTAGGGAATACCTCTTTTTTGCTTTTTCTTGCTTTTTTTCTCTTATTCCTCTCACTGAATAGCAGCTCCAATGAAGGAGGAAAGCCCAGGGTACAAAGCAGGAGGACTCACTCCTTCTGCCTTCAATCCTATAGTTACTCACTCCTGCCCTATTTACTTAAATCCCCCCCAAAAAAAGGTAGATGTAGAAGAATTGGTAGGTGTAGGCAGGCTTCAGAAGAATAGGTAGGTGGAAGAGAGTAGGCAAAAAGGAAAGAAAAGAAGTAGCACACACTTTGTGAGATAGGAATATGCAAGCTCTTTTTTTTATTCAATGAACCGAATTCACCTGCCGGAAAATCATGAAAGAAACTTAACAAGGTAAAAGGCATCTCCACTTTAGTGTAAACCGCCTTTCCTTCCCGTGGTCAAGAAGCCCGCACCCTGTATGAAGCTCTTTACTTTGCTTTCCCTCCCAGGTTCTCGACCAAGAAATGAGATTGTAGAACCGAGTACTCATTCCTTTACTTCGATCCCACACGAGGCAGGTGAAGCTGAAGGGAAGGTTGCTTTCGGTTGTTTGAGTTAGTTGTCTTGTAACAGCTAGTTCGGTGTTTTTGGTTGAGACGCTGTTGCGGGCCGTATCACCTATACTTCAAGAAATGCGGACTGCCTTACTTACCAAATTGGACACATACATGGCATTCTTTCTATGTTCCCAAGGCACCCGAGGTGTTCAAAGTCTTACCAGAATGGAAGTTCAGGTTGGTTCGGAACCAACACGTACCGCTTCGCTTAACAGGAAAAGATCTTTGGTGGCATAGTGGATTACATGAACTCCATACTTTGCTAACGCTGGGGTTGAGCCAAGTTTCGGACGCGTTCATGGAATGGCAAAACGACACAAGGAAAGGAGGAAGGCAAAGGGGCTATAAGTAGGCAGTTTCTTATTGCTAGAAGAGCTGCTCGCCCGCCTACGGTGCTACATGCACAAACACACCTTTTCTCATGAAATACTCAGGAGCGCGCTTTTAGTATCCGCGCTAGGATAGCCCTTAGTTCTTTCGGAGAAAAGGCGGAAAGGATCCAGTCCACCTTTGGAAAGCTATGGCAAATGGCAAGGATCTCCGCCGGAGAGAGTGTCTCCAGCAGCTTATCTATATGTCTTTCTAGCCCCGGAAAAAAGGAAAGCTTGACGAGAAGGTATCTCTTAAGCACCCAGTTTACCATCTTTTCTTTTTCTATTCATTTTTGACTCTGCTCCAAAAAGCAACGGATTGATAACACTAGCGCATCCGTTTTCTTGCTGGGTAGCAACGGTTACTGATTACCTGACTGAACCACCAGTATCTATGGAAAAAATGCCATTCTCTGTCCATCAATCCGATTTCATTAAGAAATCGAAATCTTTCATTTTATCGGGAATTTTGGTTGTTCTTCGCCTTACCGAGTTGATAACATCTACACCGGAAACATGAACTCTACCAACGGTTATTGCCAACAGTTCCTACGTTCACAGCTCTTCTTTTTCCAAGTTCTCGAAATATAAAAAGGAAACCT
The DNA here is from genome assembly GCA_033356055.1 of Carex pumila. NCBI lineage: Eukaryota > Viridiplantae > Streptophyta > Magnoliopsida > Poales > Cyperaceae > Carex > Carex pumila. Next base: position 141,002 of record JARJHM010000358.1, read on the forward strand.
CTACTCTTACTTGCCAACAATCCACTTTTTCACTTCGTTCCTGATAAAGCTAAAATAGAAGTTGTTAGATCATCCTACCTACTATGTCAGAATCGTTTCTCTATAGCAAAAGTTGAGTCCACTATCGAACTAGCTGCTTTCTTCATTCCTTGTTCTATCAAACAAAAGCCCTCCCTAGCACGAAAAAACCGGTATATATGAGTCTTACCGAACGCTATCTTTCGTTTACTTACCTAGCTTCGCTTCGTCACTAACTATGGTAAGCTAACCTCTTGGACAACTCCGAGTAAAGTCTGACTCTCTCCTTGGCAAGAATGAATTCTATTTCTTTTTCTAGCAAGAAAGAAAACGTTTATCGTATGTATACAATGGCAAAGTGGATTAATTCATTTTCATTCCGCTACTAACTTACTAATTTTCAGTTTTTCCATAAGCTGGTGCTACCAATGAGAATAAGTATGCTGACCTTCACCACGGATCGAGATCCACCATGACCAAAGAAAGGCAAGTGCAAGAGATAGAGCTGATGAAGAATCTTGGTTGTCAGCTAAAATCGACTACTTTTGCTGACTTTTGACGAATTTATTCTCTCAACCCTTGATACTCACTTTTATGGAGCCAGTCGACCAATTCTGGAACTAGCCTGATAGGTCTCAAAAGCGTCAATCTTCACTTTGCCCCTCACTTTCTCCAATAGAGGCTAGCCCTATGAGACACTTTCTCTCAACACTTGGCTTAGGCTTGCCTCTCTAAAAAGCATCTTTGAATGGGGTACGCCGCTTCTTATCTATCTTTCTATACAATAAGAATCCGCCACCACCGATTGACTAGCTAGGCGGACTCAACTTTCCTTTACTTCATCTGCTTTGACTTGACTTTCCTTAGTTCTCGCTTTGATATGGTTATTGTTCCTGTTTTTCCAAAATTAAAGTACGGCCACTATCGTTCCATTTGGAGACGGGTTGACATCCTGATCCGCTATGCTCCTTATGCGGACGACTTCCTTGTAGCTATAAAGAGCCCCCACTACTTTCACGGTTTGCCGGCGAGCATTGGAAATTTTGATGGTGGTTATGACATTCTGGCCTTGGTAGGTCCACCATCTAAGGGGATCGATTCGGACCCAGCATGAGAAAAGTAATACAGTATCTCGATGGCACCGAGCAGCTCCCAGATGATTTGAAGCTTGCTTGTATTTAATAATCCTGATTCAGTAAGCTTTGCATCTCAGAAATCATTCCCTTGGTCGTACGGGTGGTGTGCCCCAAAAAGAATTCCCTTCATACGGTACTGTGTCAATGAGCTCGCTCCTGGGAAGAAGGTGAAACAAAGCAGAACTGCGCTTAGAGAGCCCAACTTCATATATGGATAGTGTTTAATTACTAATTGATGTAGTATGTGGTAACATAAGGTTAGCTTGTATTACTGAGCACGTGCATTGTGAAAATCAAATGTGAAAAGAAAAAGAATTGATTAAAAAAGAATGCAATCCATATACGAAAAGTTCAAACACAAAAGGAATTATTATAATGCACCTACAAGTTGTCAAATATTTGTACTAGCTCAATATAAGAAAACATTCTGTTTAGGAAAAGCATTGAACCAAGAGAACCTGTATGCCTCAATTCCAAAACAAATGCAGCATTTATTTGACTTTGACATAGTAAAGTAAAAATTGGAAATAAGCTTCTTATTCTTCCGCCCTTTGAGATGCTACGATTGCAAGACTTATACCACAATACAGACACCAAGGGGCATGATACTTAACCATGCAACCCTTGCATTTGTTCTATCGCTCACTACCCTCATCTCTGCTTCTCTGCAATCAAAAGAACCAGTTTTTTTGAAACCATGAATAACCCAAATTTAAGTATAGTACCCATTATGTCCAATACCAGTCCAGTAACATTATGCTGGTTGGCAACTGATGACAATAAGTTCCTTTTTTTGACTTTTAGGAGAGAGTGAAACTGTTATAACTGGAAATGAGCGTGCAACTGTTAGAACTGGAAATAAGTCTAAGCAGCAAGCCAGCCCAATGACATGATAATAAATGAATGTGACTAAAATGCTGACATGCAAATGATTAGAACCTACTCTACGCTTATACACGGGATTATTAGTTCTCTCAATGGCATTATCTCAAATAATTAAGTACATCACAAAGAACATCATCATAACTGTTACCTACCTTGCTTTGAGATATAGTAAATTGTGATGGATTGCCTCCACTGCGGCTTCTAGCTTCCTCAGCTCTAGCTCTAAACCCTATCTATCAAATAAAATAAAAGTAACCATTTTTTTTTTCAAGCGATGATTAACTAAAATTTGCCCATTTGGTTTTTTCTTCTGTTTTGGTTTTGCTACCAGTAATCGAGGAATGCCTTTATCCCATTCCTCATAAACGAAATTGGCTCTGTACTTATAAGGTAGGAAGTGCCGTAGGGCTCCGTAAAAACTGCCTACTTATTTCTATGTTTATATTCTTCTGACAGGTAAAAAAGGGAATTCTAGTTCTAACCTCAATCTTCTCCTTTCGAGCAACAGAGTCCCAGTCCTTGGCCGCAATCCCAATCTTCCAATCGATATTTACACTCGCTCCAACTTATTTAACCTCACTGTCTGTCTATCCAGAAACACGCGAGGTAATTCCCAGCTTCTGATGTTGTGAAAGCGAATTGACCTCAAGTGGCATTTTCCTTGTGGTGTAATGTGTTTCCATATGGTGATGTAACCTACATATACCATAAATAAGAGTAGTCTCAGTTTACCACGAAAATATTTAGCTTAAAAAGCAATCTGTTTGACCTTTAAGACAGATGATGCTCATAAAGCCACAATCTATACTCTCTATTGCAGATTGACTTTTTCATACATTAAGAACCGTAGAAATAATTTATTCCCTATACTAGAAAAAGAAAGTAAAGGTCTAAGATAATTATGTACAGGTACCTTTTAATATTTTACAAAAACATTGGCCACTAAATGAATCCAATTTTTCATCTGTGATTTCCTGATTCCTCTCCTTTCTAGTTTGACTCTTCACTGACTCGAAGGACCTCCGACAATCACTAATTCATGTCTATCTAGAAGTGGCCATATATATCTATAGCAGTACATTTATCTTTCGACTTTAGACGGTGCTGGAAAGCGAGTGATTGCCTTACGAATAGATGGCCAGCGAGCGGACTTAACCAAGGAAAACGTATTCTTTTTCAACCGGCCTAGTATTGTTTACCTTTTTCCCAGTACTTCCATTGCCATGTGATATTTTTGATGGTTGTCTTTGGTCTGAAATTCTGATTGTTTCAACTCACGGTTGAAGTGGCTGAAAGTTTCAGGCTATTTGCCACTCGACCTCGGGAAATGATACTGAAGGTTTTCATATTTTGTACTTTCTTTGGTGCTTAATCAAATCAATATTGAATACTGAACTTCATCATGGTTGGACTTGTTGTGTTAAACCAACCAGTGGGTCTAAAAGCTTCAGCTGATCCTTACTAAGGACTTTTCCCCGGCAAGAAAACGGAAAGCGTGCTAACGGCCACGAGAAAAAGGATGCGCGAATTTCTATCGTAAATAAATAGTCAAATCAAAACAATAGCCGCCCACCCAAAGCCTGGCTGGTTTCTAATGAGCCCAAGATCTTTTTGAATTTAAGCGCATGTGAGGACGGAATTCTATCTCAAAGTGGAAAGAGGACAGCCACCCAAAGCATTGAGACGAAGCCCCCGTTTTTGGATGAAAGCAGGAAAGTCGAAAACTCGGGTGGAAAAAGTGACATACATAATAGAACTCCAGCTTCAACACATCTTCCAGCTGATAAAAAAAGAACTCGTCAACTCTCGCTCAACAAGTCATCCAGAGCTTTGAGGCTTCAAAGAACGATCTCGCGATCAGAGGAACTATATAGCCACCACCACGGCAACTCGAGACCAGATCTTCACTGACGAATCAAACCAATTAAGACCTCCCAATCAAACCACTTAATCTGATCCAACCAGCATCTCGATTCACCACACCGAACCAGTGACTCGTCTTTGGCACTATGCATCACCAAGATCAGAACCAGACAAGCTCATCAAACCATATCGAATCCGAACAAGAAAAAGCTGAGATCACGTACCAGTGGCGCACGCAGTTGAGCAAGTCTAGATCGGCACAAGAATGAGCCTAGGGAGGGGCCTCCTAATCTCTTCCAGCCTAGCTTAAAATCAGATCAAGGGAGAACATCGACGAACCACTCATACAAGTGCATCTTCTTGAAAGACTCGTACCATATCACTCCTCTATTAGAGCTCCGCTTCTCTCCTAGGCCTGGGTGTGTGAGGCTAGAGCAAAGTATTGTTCCAGATGCAAGAATTTTCTACTCAATTATCCAGCACGAAGGAAGAAGAATAGCATATATTATTGACTAAGAAGACACCAGGACATACATAGTTGAGAAGATGTAGTTCCAGGAGATAGCAAGCTTAAGATTTATAGAAAGTAAGATAGTTGAGAAGAAGGTTGATAAACTTGTTCCAAAGTTCAGGCTAGGACAATAACTAGAGGGTAGGTCTTCCCTTTGGTCTTTGAAAGGCGGACTTTTCTTACTTCGTTGCTTCGGCCCAAGAAGCAAACAAGCATAGGCGCGCAGCGGCTAGTTGTCTAGTTTGTCAAAAACTAGCTTTCCGTTTCACTGCACTTTTGAAATGCACTTCTGTCTTTCTTGATGTTTTCTTTCACGGCACTTCATTCTTTTATAGCTTTCCTAACTTCTACACTTTGACAAACAAGTCGATGTTTTGGGGAGCGAGATGCGCCGGCCGTCTTTGCTTGTTTTTTTACAGGTAAGTGACTTCTGAGGACAAAGACAAGAATGAGACAGATACAACTAGGAAGACTCCTTCTTATGTCCTCTTTCCGAATATGCCAGTCGACAAACAAGGCTTTCATCTCTATGGTCTGGAGCCATGGTGGAGGAAGCATAGCAGTAGGGGGGTCCGAACACACCATACCACGGCCCAGGCTTCTCATAGTCAGCGAATGCTCTATCATCATGTTTGCTTTAATGCCGAAAGAAGACAAAAGCGGAGAGGCTTGAATTAGGATAATTCCTATTGCCGGAAGCAAGAAGAATTTCTTCAATCATCTGCCTCACCTACTCTGCTCACCCATATTATGAACAACGTGTGAGGGGACTTAGACTACTCTTTCCAAAATAATTAGTACTCATCTCTCTCTATTAAGTAAGTACCCGCCAAGACCCCATCAATGACTAGGATTCTCTGCGTTACTACTGATAATAAATTGAGTCTTTTTATTGGCATGGCAAAAGAAAGAGTGATAGGTGAGAAAGACTTGCTCCACCGATACAGTCTGATAGCTTTGAAGCTCGGATTTTCTACCCCATGACTGCCAACACGTTCGAGAAGGCACCGGGTATCTGAGTCAACTTCCTTGAAAAATTCCCCGAGAGGTGGGGAGCTCTTTCAAAGTTAGCCGCCCTTCAATAAGCCAGGGCAATCAATGCTCTCAGGCAGCCAGAGCAACGAAAACGATTTCTCTTCTCCTTTCTCTCGAGAAAAGAATCCCATGCAGTTGCACTTTCACTTGCACTGGGTCACAGGAAAAGGGGTGAGCACAGTAAGGGGCCTTATCGGATTCGGTTTTGGGCTTGGAATGCTAATCATCGGCTATTTCTTCTACATCTATTCCCAGAGGCGTGAAAAGAAATCTAAACATTTCCATTTTCCGAAAGAAATATGATACGATACGTTTCTATTCCTTTTCTGGCTTTTTTGATCTCAGCGTTACTTGGAAACTGCCGATTCAGCTAGTCGCAAATTGAGACTCTCTACCATTGAGCGAGCTACTGAGGGGGATTGGCTTTACTTAAGCTGAGCGGAGGACATTGGTTGTAGTTTCCTTGCTTGCCCGATCCCTGATGGGCCCTGTTGAAGTCATTTATATTGTGATATTGATCGCAGCCATGCCCTTCTATAGAAAGGGATTAGCGCCCAATCTCTCGCTTTGATATGGTGGTTTTTTCTTTTTTTTTCTTCCTTCTAAGCCGGCCACAGCAGCTTCAGCCAAAGCCTTAAAAAACTCTCAGGAGGAAAGTACTGGTATTTATGGTCTCACATCTCATTGTTGTGATCTCGCTATCGGGTTTGCAAGTTGGTTAGGACTTTCATACTTTCTTTGTGCTTTTTCCCAGCCAGGATAGATTTAGTTTAGGTGAAGTAAGGAAAGTATTTCTTATTTGCTTGCAAAGGACGGCTTAAGGGGGTGGGTTTCGCAACAAGAGTCAAACTTCTATCCTTCTTCCCGTCGGGTTAGTCCAAGCAGAAAGACGATTGATTGAAGCAGGCTACGAAGGGTGGGAGAGCTCAAAACTTATTTAAGTACATATTTATGGATCGTCCCTTTTCATCTTACTAGGCTCAGCCCTTAAATAAAGTACTCTTTAAAGAAATTCTACTTTTTATTTTAGAAGCGTAGAACCAAAGAAGAAATATATAGATAGGCATAGTAGGAATTACGCCCTACTGATGAATAAGGTGAATAAATATAGGGTGGCGAAGAGCAAACATCGAGGTGTCAAACTTTCATAGGGACCCATACCATATAAGAATACATAGAGGTATTTCATCTCAATACTTTCTGTGAAACCCACTCTAAGAAATTTAAATTCTTGGTGGGAGTAGAAACGTTCTTTTATAAGCAAAGAACAAAGGAGAAAGCATAAGATCCAACACAAAGCCCTCACTCAATTTATAGGCGGCTTGGACTACTACAAGAAAGGAAGCACTAATGTGGTAGCCGACTCACTGTCTAGAAGGACACACATGAAAGCCCAAAATCCTGTCAAGCCTAAAGCAGCCATACACCAACTCAATGTGACCCAGATTCCACCAGGAGAGAGGAAAGAAGGATTAAGAGCTCATCTGGACTGACTTATCCCCAGTGACACCTTCGTTCCTATCCTCCCCGAACACGTTGACAGAGAACGAAAATAGAAAGTATCATTGACCAGCCAAAAACGTTCTCTAAAGTCACCTCTTTTCCTTCTGCTTGCACCCTGGGAAGAAGTCTTAGGTTGGCTTTTCACTGCGCTTTATTTGAAGCGGTGTGCCTCCTCTCTTCAGACCGCTTCCGGTGAGATTCCTCAATCCCACCACAGCTTATTACCTGTTTCGGTATCTTTAACTCGGTCGGGGTACCCCACGATTATTCCATCCTTCTACAGCATAATAATATAATATAATATTGAGCGGATCAATTAGTCTAGTTGTACTTATCATGGTTTTCATTGGCGAAGATCATTCAGTTGGCTAAGCCCTTGTCCTTTGACAGCATAGTGCAATTGCCTAAGGACATTGATTTCGTTATGAGCTTCTGTTCCGAGTTTCAGGATTTTGGACGAGGTCTCATTCATCGTTATTTACGATGTTTTTCTCCTGGATTTCTATCTATCTTGGAAGCCAACCTGGATGGAAGCCAGTGTCTAATGTAAGGATCCCTAAGGATGCAATGTATCCTAAGTCTCATTCGAAACCGATTTAGTCAGCTTTCTTAGCTCTCTCTAACTTATGAGCTTGCTGCTTATGGATCAATGCTGATATTAAACCTTACCCAGGAAGCCTTCTTTTCGTCGGCAGTGCTTTGTAGGGGGAGGGTACGTTTTGTCCTTGACCCAACAAAGACTGAGACGGCCAATAAAGATCTTGATTGCTTTGAGCGTTGAGTAGGTCCTTTACTACCCACGTTTGAACAGGAATATAAGGGTGATTTTGGTAGATTGGGTATGGTGATAGAGGGAGCGAGAAAGAGACGGACGAATCTAGAAAGAAAATTTAGCAAATAAAAAGTAATAAAGTAGTTTATGAGTGTTTTAGTTCGGATCCCTATGGATGGGACCTTTGATCAAGTTGCGCCCTTGGATCGGCTGACCTACTGGTTTTAAGGAAGGGTTTAGCTTTAACCTTAAGAGTGCCACTTATAGATGGCTGCTCCCGGTTTTCATTTTAATAATGGCGCTGCCCCGAGTCGATTGTTTGTTTTAGGGAATGTGCTCTACTGTAGATTCTTCGACAGAACCAACCTTAGATGTGACGACACGGCTCAACAAACCATTCATTAAACTCTTACTTGTTGTGGTCACATTAATAGACATGCGCTAGCTAAGAAAACTTCTTAGGTTAGAGTACTCTTGGCTGGCTTACTATGGGGAAGGGGAGAAGGACAGCATAGAGTTTTTGCGTAGGTGTAAGGATTTGAAACCTGGGGATTTCATCCATGCCTCTTCAACGTCTTTCTTTCACACCCGTCCAATTATTTCTCTCAGTAACCTTTTTTTTATCATCGCTACAGACTACTTCACCAAGTAGGTTGAAACAATACAAATATACTTTACTGATTGGAAAGGCGTGGCATGCTTAATCTTATATATATAAATATCTAAAGTCTTATATAACGGTACCCGAACCGGGGGAATATATGCAACCGGAGTTTTGGATTATTAATTATTTAAGCACCCTTCCCAAAAAGCTGAGACCACAAAGAAGACCACGCTTAGTATCCTAAAAAAGACTGCTAAGGAGGATTGCCATTTCTTTGAAACCTTAAATACAAGGAAAAAGACTCTTTTGACTATGGTTATGTCGAAAGAAGAGAGCTTACTCTAAATAGAGAGAGGAGAACGTAGAGCTTGAACAAAGAAAGTAGCACTAGAAAAGCAAATAGAGAGATATAGTACAAGACAGAACTCTATAGGTGTAGAGTTCGGAGTAGCGAAGAGTTTGAGGCTTTGATGACGAGGCGAAGGTACAAAGTGGGTCCTCCGAATCATTTTTATGCTATACGAGCATAAACAATAACCACTTAGAATACCTGCAGGTCGAGGGAGAACTGGTTTGATTCATTTTCCACGTAGGGAAGCAGAAAAGGAAAGCGGTCCCTTACCTTGTGACCTCTATTTCCCTCCTGTAATAGAACTTTCCACACACAGAAAGCAGCTCGCACTCGGTAATAAGACTTGATTGAACATGGATTCTTTCCCTTCGACTGGACCTTTCACAGGGACCAGGAACAAGGACCCGGACGAATAGGGAACGGGAACTACTCTTTTCGTTTCGGGATTTGAGTAGGTAAGGGCAGCTGGACCTTGGCTTGGTGGGCTATCATAGGTCAACTTCTATTTGCACTCCTCCAAAACTTGAACTTGCTTTCCCCCAACCTTTCTTACTTATGAAGCTATAATAGGAGAGTGGTATTCCGTCCGACTCTTTTCTTTCTAGGTTCTTCCCGAAAGCGTGCCTAAAAGAGAGATTGGGAAAGGTATTCTCAATTGTTTAGCTGCCCTCTGAATAATCATTCCATAGAAGCGACACCTACGCTTAGATGCCAGGTCTCCCCGAGGTAGCCAATTTCCGTTGATTTGGAAATCTCAAGTCATTCCACTTCGGTATCCAGGTGATCGAGACAACCTAAATGACAGAAAGGTAATGACATATGTGAAGCTGGACAAGGTAAAAAGTGACCTCCACAACGAGTTCATATTCCAGGATGAGGTCAAGCTCGTCAACTCGCAATGATTCGTCTCGGTAAATAAGGATTCAGTCCGTCCCCTATGCTCACTGGTGCAATCCAGGCCTATTTTCTTATATTTAGATGCAATATGCAGACCGGTACGAACAATCAATCGCCAGGCAGTTACACTCTGCTTTCCCTTTTAGCTAGCACACCTCCTCAAGCCAGTAAGTGAATGTTTTGATCGCTATCAAACACTGCTTTCAAAACTAAAAAAGGTTTCCAAAGAGACTTTTGACCTTACATTACAATCGAAGACCGATGATAACATCCCATGCTTCATTCACTCGAAAGCGCTAGTTGCGCACGCTAGTTTTTGCCAGTAGTAGTAGTGAGTTTATTTCTAATAGGGAATTACCAGGCATAGGTTTATTGATAGATAGGTATATGGGTAAGCTACCTGAGGAGAAGAACTAGAATAAGAGTTTCTTTTTAATTGCTTTCTTTCTTTGAATAGAGCTTGTGACTGGGATAGGCAGGCTTATTTCTTGTACGGACAGCTACCTTCACTGGCTGAGGAAAAGAAGAGAACTAATAGGCTTATCTATCATATATAGTTGTATTTGCTGCTTGTCAACCAACCAATGGATCTTGTCTAGATTCTCACTCAAGTAGTAAAGAAAATGGCGTGTCTGAACGAAAAAATAGACATATTTTTGAAACAGCTCGCACTCTACTGCTATTCTCTTCTGCCCCAAAAGAGTTTTGGGGTGAAGCTGTGCATACATCTGTCTATCTAATCAATCGCCTTCCATCTCCTATAATTGGAAACATATCACCATATGAATGTCTTTATGGAACTCCACCAACTTATAGCCACCTATAAGTATTTTGCTCTACCTGCTTTGTCCTACTCTCGAAAAGAGAACAAGACAAACTCTCTCAAAGATCTTTTATCTGTGTTTTTATTGGATACGGTACTCAACAAAAAGGGTCTCGCTGATCCACATGCCAAGAAATTGAGGATTTCCCGTCATGTCACATTCTGGGAACAAGTTCCTTTCTTTTCTCTTCCACCACATAAACCACCTGCCACAGAAACCGAAATACTCATCGATCCCTTCCATACCGACCCTGATTCATCCAATCCAACTGAAAGAATCGACCATTCCAACGAACTCCCGTATATAGGCATCGTACTGCTCGCGTGACGCAGTGGCATACTTGAAATTGCATAAACTCATTGGTTCGGGTATCTATAAGTAAACGTCTCCTTTCTTCTTTGTATACGAGAATTCCTACCTTTCTGGTCACCTATTTCTTTGCCATTGACTTGGAATAACTTGTTTACTGTACGAAAGAGAAAACAAGAGGGCTAGTGAGAAAATCAATAGAAAAGTGTGTTGGCGGTTTTTTTATTCTTTTGAAAATGATGAGCTCTCTAGTCACCGCAAGGGTTTACATGATAGACCTCTCTTTAACGAAAGCCGTTTGTGGGACAGCTCTTGCTCCAGGCTTTGGACACCCTGGGATTAAGCACTACTTTCATAGAGATCCCCCGGGTTCAAAATTCCTGCCCGGCGGATTCAAGATCCTAGGCTTGATCTTCTCTCTGTGGGAAGATGGTGCATTAAGAATTAGCCCTGCTGTGGAAGAGACGCATTTACTTAATTAACTGCCCTAATTGCCAGATTGAAGCAAGCGCCAGAAAGAAGACTTAGCTAGGCTAGTTTCTACTGATCCAACAACTAGTCTTCGTTAGGCACGAAACTATGAATTGAGAGATTTTAGAAACCATATTTTCCTTCCACAAGACAGAACAGCAAGATGACGATGACCTAGTGCTGGTTGATCTCAGCTTCATTTTCATTTTGATGTGGAATTCTTTTTAGTTGCTCGGATGCTTAATCGAGGCGTCAATCAATAAGCATTGACATATTGCTAACTGCGCTAACAAAGTACTCTTTACTGGTACAGTAACAATATAAGTATGGCAATGTGGGAAAGAGATAAATTGCTTTATACTTTGACACTTTCAAGACAGTTAACACTCTACACACGAAGCTCAACGACGGTAAACAATCACAACAAGGGAAATTGCTAGGTTTCCAAATTAGAGCAACAAACAAACCTGTGAGATCCCCAGTGATGAGCACAAGCGCAGGATTTATCATAGAAAGAGCGCCACATAGCGCCTGAAATGGCGAGCTCGTGGGTGGAAGACACTGAAATGCCCGATAGTTGACTGGAACCTTGACCAGGTGGATAGGTACCACCGGACCTCTTTTTTTTGAAAGTACTTTGTTAGATGGACAGATAGAAAAGAAGCTTTGAGTTACGCCTTGAGGGCTATGGTGTGGTTGCCGATCCTCCTTCCAAAGTGGTGATGTAGGCAGGGCTGATTCCGGACGCTTATCATAAACCTAGCCGAATGAAAGGAGAGAAGTAATAAAGCATTAAACAGCCTAGTGCTGCTTGTTATCTTTGTTTTCTCTTGCACCTCTCGGCGTGGAAAGTTACTTTACAAGGCACCAAACTTCTCTTTACTCCAGCTTAGTCTTCTTTGTGGATTTCCTCTTGGGTGAGCTCAGTCCAGGTTCAGAGGCGAATGCAAGAGATAGATCTTATACGAAAATAGCTCAATTCTTTTTGGCTATCCTAACATTCCACTCAAGCATACTTCTTCTATTATGAGCTCTGTTTGAAGGGCCGATGCATCAAAACCAGCTTCCATTCAAACGAAGGAAAAACCTCTACTCGAACTACAGCAACTGGGCACGCCCCTGCTGACTGGACCATTGCTAGTTATAGGCAGTGCTTTAATGGAGCTTGAGTCCGAGCTTCTCATTCTCAAAACACTCTTTCGAAAAGAGGCTCGTTCAAAGTGTGTTTCTATCTTTGATGAGGCTTTTCCATGCACCACATTTTCCACCATCGAAGCATCAGACATGACAGTGCTATTTTATGCCCCTATTTAGCAAATCTATGGATTACCACTAAAATCTCTGACTTACCCCCTCAGAGTGAATGTTCCTTAGTGTAGATTTGGAATGGAATGCTTTGGAATTGGAATGAAATGGGAGGACTTTGGAGGTGCTTCTTGGTAAACTAGCTTTTGAAGTGGGAAAGCGAGAATTAGATGAATGTTGGCAAACACTTAGTCCAAAAGTGGACAAACTGGCCTATTCTTCTTGTTCAGTTACAGGAGTTTTCTCACACACTTCTAGGTTAGACAATCAATCAACTCATCGCTTCCGCATTTCCAGAAGTTCTTAGGCCTTAGTAGCGATATGACTCTGCCCCGTCCCATCCGGGATACAGGGGTCAAGTCAAGATTAACAGAAAGATTAGAGCATAAGCAATTCGAATTTGGCCGGAAGAAGCGCAGGTACTCAACGAACACTTTTTCTTCTTTCTTGGCTTCACTTAGCAGATTCTTTGGAGTTCTCATGCTTGTGACAGAGAACTATTACTCAAGTTACATTTAGGTTGGCAAATACCGTATGAATGAACTATGACTTTGATCCGTGACTGACTGGTTTTTACTACTGCCTATACTACTCCTAAACCAACTAATTGGATTTCCGTTCACAAGAAAGACGAAGATCAGTGCTTTTCCTATCGAGAGTTGTGTTTGATCTCGTCAAAACTAGGTAAATAGAATCTTTTCTCGTCTCACCAGAGAGCAAATCCTATACCAGCATTCCTACGTTATTACTTTTTATAGAGAAGTTTGCCCATTCAATCTTTCTCCTGCCGCTTTACCTTACTTATACTCCTAGCTCTGGAGCTGATTGAATTTCTTCTTTTTAGGCTTCGCTCCTGCTCCTGTTCAGTCGAGTAGCTTTTCGCTCCTGCTCCTGTTCAGTCGAGTAGCTTTTCGCTCCTGCTCCTGTTCAGTCGAGTAGCTTTTCGCTCCTCGCTCACTCTCCCAAGTCTCAGGTCAAGAGAGAAGAGCGATGGCATACCTTGAGTCACTCGCTTCTTTTGGGCGAACTTTCATCTGTTCTCTTTCCTTCTTTCTTCTTCAATTCTTGGACACCAAAACATGGCGAGGCAAGTGAGTAGTCCCCGAATTAGGACCCGTAGTTCACTCCAAAATGACATGTTTGCAAAGCACTTTCTTGTCTCCTTTTTTATCGAAACCAAACTATTGATCTCTTTTTTGAACGCTTTCCCCAGCGAGTAACTACTAACGAGCTCGTAACTACGGCATGTGTAGAGCCAAAAAGAGCCCACCTAAGTCCTAATCCTTCACCAAAGAGTTAAATCGTATCCGCCTCTCAGTCAGTCATCGCCTACCCCTTCTTTCTAATCCTACTGGTCAGCGCCTTCAAAGTGCTCGAAGTCGGCTAAGGTTCATTGGTTGCTGCTTTGTCCCTCGTCACCCGCGGATTATTCAATCGGATCCCTTCCATAACTAGTTACAGAGCCATGAAAGCTTATTGCATCGAAGCCCAGGACATTCAGGATCTAGAATCAGGTATATATGAATATGTAAAAACCGAGATGATCATTGTATTTTAGGAGGATCCACCTTAGTACAAGCGTTGCTACTGGGAAGACAAGACCCTTTTATCTATGTCGTAAACTATCGCCTCAGTAAACCGTTCAATCCTGTCACTAGCGCTAGAATTTTTCTGACTATTGAATAAGTTCCACGCCCTTGAAATAGTAACTGCAGACCGAGAAGCGGGCATGAAGAGAGACTGTTGTGCTCAGAAAAAAATAGCTGCCACTGCTCGACTTCGTGATTATCGGTCTTGGTCATTGAGAAGGCCTCAGTGTGTGCCGACCTTGAGAGCTTCTTGTCGAGGTAGCATAGGAAGTAAAGGGCTGCTGTCAGAGTTCCAACCCCATTCGGTGAGCACGGGTTGGATAGTCCGAAGAGTAGAAGTAGGCTCGTCCTAGCTCCCTGGCCCCAAACTATGAGTAGGCTATCCTCGGTTCCTAAAGCAATGGGCATAGCTTTGGCCAGCTTCTTTCCTGGATTCCAAAAGAAATGAAATCTTTTTATCATGTCGATTTCAGAATAGGTAACTTGTAATTACTTGGCACTAGTTCGATTCTAGTAGTCAGCATTTTATCCTTTACTTATTCATTCGGTTTGCTGTAAAATTTCTTATAATTGTTTTTGGGTTCTCAAAGTATGCCTTTCGTTGATGAGGAAAGACATCATTTTTTGGTAAAGAGAAGGGTTCTTCGATTCAAACCATCCTAGTCTTTATTTATTCCATTTGAAGCTGGTGGCACTTAATGTTTTTTATTTATTGAGAATTTTCAGCCAGCGCCGAGAGGGCAGAGCAATAAAGGTTGTAGGATTCGAAGCTACGCAATAGAAAATCGCACTCTAAGCGACTGAGTTAGACCTTCCTTCTTTTGTATAGGTTCCTATAGGAGAAAGCGCTATTGGTGAGGTGTAGGCGATGTCTAATTGTCTGTCAAATTACCAAATGACTTAGGATTACTAAAATAGTGCTCCTATAAAAAGTCTATAAATTGCCAAATACTTGCTCGGGCTATTTTGGCTTATTTCTTAGCAGGAATAAATAGAATTTTGACATGAATAGAAGAAATACATTGTATCTATCTTCGTTTTTTTTCTCAAATCTTAGATTGCTTAGTCATCCAATAGGAATTCTTTCATCAAGTGCTATGAGTTTAAGGATATGCCACATCTTTGAGCTGTGGTTCGATGGCTTTACTCAACCAATGCCAAAGATATTGGAAGACTTTACCTTATCTTTGCTGTATTTGAAGCAATGGTACAGCATTTTCATTACGTTTCCGAATGGAACTAACAGCTCCAGGAGTATAATATCGTCATGGAATCAACTAGATAAATAATTATCGCCCGCCGTCTGGTATCGTTGATATCGTTCTGTGCAAAGTTATACAATTATCAACCGTGGATGTATTGACGGATGTTTCTAAACAAGATCCTTCGCGATTAAAAGAATGATAGCGTATATTTTATAGGTTAAGAACCTGGTTACGAATGGACTCGATTTTAGCCTAATAGTACTTGGGATTATACGCCAAAATATCGACCCGCTAGTGCCGGGAGTGCTCAGATATTCCCTTCCGTTATATACGACGAAATCTCTTTTTTTTCAAGAAATACGGAATGGGAAGAAGCCTCAGGAGGAGCCCGGTCCACTGTCGCCAAAGATTGGGTGAGGAGCCCTGAGGGATAGCTCAGTTAGCTCAGCTTCAACAAGCTATGGAAAGAGTCCATTTCATTCAGGGTCCTTCCTTTGTTCTTGGGTCTGACGCTCAGTCAGCTAGTCGTCACTTTCTGCCAGCTTCAGGGGCTCTGGATCGGACACCAGATCAAAATCTTTCAAAGCCAAGTGGGATTCGTATGCGAAGTATCCTTCCACGGGCTTTTCTTTTTCTCAAATAAATAACCGATCAGCGGGCAGGGCGGGCAGCTTGGGCTGGTCAGCGGTCAAGCCTCCTTTCTTCTTCTCTGATGAATCCCGCGTCAATGAGCTTGCGAGTTTCAGCAGTGACTTGTTCTTCTAACTCGACGCGCATGCGTCGGGGCGCTTGCTTCACAGGCGTAGCGTCTTCTTTTATTTTCAGCCTGTGGACTGCAACGTCAGGGTCTAGTCCCGGCATTTCTTTATAGTTCCAGGCGAAGCAATCAACAAATTCTAATAAGAGGGACTTGAGCTGCTCCTTTTCTTTATCGTTCAGGGATGCACTGACGTAGGTTGGCCAGGGCTTCCCTTCAGTTCCAAGGTAAATCTCTATCAGGTCGTCTATCGTACTCTGACTTCCTTCTTCTAATTCCTTGGGTGCATTCTTTGTTTCCACTATCAGAGGCTCTTCTGTTGGCTTTATTTCCACGTTAAAGGAGGAGTAGCTGTTGTCGACGTATAAATCTAGCACTCTTCCTAGTGGGCGTGGACTTCCTCTTTTTCGGCTCTCCCCTGGTCCAGCTAAGCTCCTGCTTTATCTCTTTCAGAGAAGCCTCTCCTGTAAACATATATATATAACTATGAGCTGAATATCTTTTCAAATCGTTTACGAAATAATCACGAATAAAAGATGACTTCCATACCTTTCTAAGGAGTAGGACTTTTCCCCTTCTTTGTCCCTCTATCAGACTCTTCCTTCTTGGTACCGCTTTTCTGAAGTCGACCAAAAAGGAAGTGGAATGATGATGACCGGGCACTCTATTGGATCTCATGGTTTGGAGCAAGCCCTTTCACTTGGCACGAGACACCGACAGAAGAACACAAGATTTTGGAATGAAAGGAACTTTCTTTTCCCCGCTTGCCTTAGCCTTCGCCTTAGTATGAATCTCCCCGACCTAATGCAATAAAAAGCACTAATGACACTACATCGGTTACGGATTCAATCACACCGGTGAATTTCACAGTTACAGATACGAGTACTGCTCTGACTTTTTTTGACAACCGGGGAAGAAAGACTTCTAGAGCTAGAGAAATGCGCTTTAGGCACCTTATAGTAGACACTTCTTCTCCTCAAAAGCACACTTTTTCTAATGACTGCTTCTTCAAGCAGAGGCCCAATCAAACCCCAGAAGGGCAAAAATAGTAAGATAAGTGAAACCACTGATTCTATAGAGTATGGGTCGATCGAGCTTTTTTACATCGAAGTGATGACACTTGGAGTTTAGAAGCAGCTTGAAAGGAATCTCGTGTGTCCGCTGGTGCTGGAGCTAAGGATGCCCTTTTGTCTACTTTTTGAGAGAATCAAAAAAATAATAGGTACATCCACTCTTTCACCCACTTGTCAATCCAGAGTTGTTGCTTTAGGAGCCTACGGAAAAAGTAGCTTATGTTGCTGGAGATATACTCACTTATATCCCTAACAGCTGGGTGAGCAGATACGTAAACATGACCAGAAAGACCAGGTTTTGTCGACTCATAAGCGTTGTCAGTTGAGGAAGAGACCCCTTTCCTATGGTGGGTCAAGCAGAGGTTTAGCTGTGTCGTGAATGGAGTCTTGCTCTTGCTAAGGATGCGTCAGTGGCTGCTGGTGCTTCTTTGTGTGCAAGCCACTAAGGTTGGCTGGATGGAGTTAACGTGTAGATCGTTCACTAAACTATCGAAAAGGGGAGTGCTATCTATGAAAGAGACGTAGGTTTTCTTTTCTTCGGCCCTCGTCCTACCAGCTTCAAGAATTTCTATTATAAAGAGTGGTAACAGAATCAAAATCGTATACGCACTGCGATGGACATGGACCAACGCGGCCTTGTGATCGGCTCGCTACTATGATAGAAATAGAGTTTGAGAAGTAAGTAAGAAAGTTTTTCCCTTCCAACACATTAGGGAACTAAATCTCAGATCGGATAACCCGGTCGACCAATTGAGAGAAGGGCTTTCTTACTTTCAAAACCACCAACCTCTCATGGTGCCATTCAGTATGCAAGAACGAGGGGGTCCATTGGAGAGCGAGTCAGTGGAGGAGCGAATCTTACTAAGAAAGTCTTGTTCGATCGAGTGGAAGGTTCCGTGCGAAAGGATCGTCATCTCTGAAGAGCTTGATCAAAAAAAAAGGCATTTTCATCTCTTGCATCTCTTGTATACTCACTTGACTTTACTCGACTATCCCGTGGCCTCTATTGCCTGTCTCGCTTATTAAAAAACACCGCGCTCTTCCTTTCAATAAGTTTTTCATAGTTAGGCTTAGATCAAATTGTTTATGACAGATGAGTAAATCAAAATCCTCAAATCCAAAATCAAGTGCTAAGAAATTCAAATGTATGGAAATTTTGGAAAAGAAAGTACAATTGCTTCTACTGGTACATACTAGGAACCTGACCAATTCCAATTTGCCATTTTATACTATACGGGATAGTCAAAAACTATGTTGGAAACAATCAAAAGTCAAGAAAAAAAGAAGGCAAATTCTGCTATGGATTACATATGGTCCGTTCATTTTTTTATGATCGGATGGCTGAGATTCAACCCGCACTCTGTCGAGTCTCCGTTCCGTTTTGACGGAAGATTTCTGGTCAAACTGTAATTTCCATAATGCGTCCCTCTCGAATAAAGCCCTATCACTTCTGTTTCCCTTCTCCTCCTTTCAATCAGGTCTCCTTTCCAGAAATTTAAGAAATTGAACGAGAGAAGCCAGGATCTAGGTTAGGATTCCATGGTCGCATCTTGCGACATCTGATCTCCATTTAGAAATCTCCAAATCCCAAGCATGGACGTGGATT
The DNA here is from genome assembly GCA_033356055.1 of Carex pumila. Lineage (NCBI taxonomy): Eukaryota > Viridiplantae > Streptophyta > Magnoliopsida > Poales > Cyperaceae > Carex > Carex pumila. The sequence goes on from JARJHM010000358.1 coordinate 159,717, forward strand.
TTACCATGGGAGCTCGAATTAAATCAATCAGGAGGCATCGCGCCGTAGCGGAGCCGAGACCTGCATCGAATTACTCTACAGTGAATGTGATGTCTGAGTCCCGTCCTCAGATCTTAGTTTCCTTTGGGACGGACTTAAATAAGAGAAATTTGGCAGTCAGTCAAATACTAAAAGTATAGATACAACTCAATTTATACAGAAAAAAGGTGATGATAGGATCAGGTCAGTTATAGTAGGGTGGCAGTAACCTGAGAAGGCACAGAGGCACCAAACTTAGGAAACAGGTCAAACTCTTCCGCTCTTTCGGAGTGTTGTGTGTTGTAGTCTTTCGGTGTGTTGAAGGTCATAATTGCTCTTGACGTCTTCCTTGGTTGGCTCAGGTGATAAGCACTCGTCAAACCTACCTTTTTTTTCTTTTAGTTGTCATTTTGAACTTTTTGCTATTTTCCGTTTCTTTGGATGATATGATGGGTCAAATACTTGAGCTTTCCTCTTTTTAGCCACGAGTTTTGTCGTATTTAACAAACAACATTTTAGATATATTTATGTTCTAACAACGAAGTTAGTGCAATTGGTTCAAAAAAAAAGAATTTACAAGTGAGTCTGACACTAGGAATGGACTTTATAAATATTGAAAAGAAAGAGCTGGATCGGAATCTGGAGAAGAAGTTGAGAAAGATCGAACACTTCGGTTCCTGCTCGTTTTCTAGATGCCGCGGATAAGAGGAGGGCTTACTTATACAGAAACCTCACACTTACTTCGAAGTTAGTTAGCTAGCATCTGCATACATTTATGCTTTATCATTATATAGAAGACAATCAACATCTAAAGCTGACCTAGGATCTATAAGCTAGCTATTCACTTAGACTCATCCATTTTCAATGTTGATCATGATTCCAATGTTCAACCCGGTCAGGATTTTACTCAATCTGGGAAATTCTATATTAGGGATCCGGTACAGATAGCAAGAGCCATGCATACCTCAGTCTTGTTTTTTGCTAGCTTGAGTCTAGTGGAGTTGGGATTCCAATCTGATTTGGAGGTAGCTAGAACTTTTTCCTCTACCCGGTACACCACATCCATTATTTTAATCTTCCTCGGCAGGAGGAAGCCTTTTTCCCAAGTAATGATTCAAGAAAGAGGAAATTCTCAAAAATGAACCTGGGTGAATTAAAGAACTCAGGTACTCTCGGATGGAAGTCAATGCACATATGAAATACTATACTTATGAGATTTCTCACACCAAGCTAATCTTACTCGTCTTGACTTTAGCATTCTTTGATTTATTTCTGGGGTTAGCTATTGGATTACAAGCATCAACAGGGCAGGAAAGCAGTACTGATCCCAGGTGATGCCAGATTGAAATTATTCTCAATTGCCACTATTGCTTATTCAAGAACAGAATGTTCGCCATAAAGGATAACGAGATACGAAGAGGAGATATAGCTTAGGCTGGGATATGACCTTACTCTTTGAATCCAGGTACATAATTTAGGCAAGAAAGAAACTAGACTGAAAAAGAAATGTAATCCGTATCGAGTCATGCCATCGCATCGAACCTCTACCAGTGAAATTCATGGGGAAGGTGGTTGGTTACAAAGTCAAAGGATAGTTTTGAACCATGATTTATTGACGTCTATTTGACAAGTCGACTAGTCCAGGTCAGATAGTTTGATTTCAAGCAAAGTTTCTCATTCAAATTTGGCCTCATTTCACTAAGCAAACCAATGATTGATTATATGTTGTGTTTGATTTTGTCCAGTGCCGGTACGCGTTAACTAGATTTCTGAATTTTGCATTTTTGTTATTATTTGCTTAGGCTGGTTGGATGTAGCATATGTAAATCTCTAACTGTTCTGATGAAATGCTTAATCTAATAGGTCATATATATGAAGTATAGCCTAACAGAGCCTAATAAAAGATAGTTGCACTGCTTGTTCGCAATTCCATTCATTATTAGCTTAAATTAATGACTTAAAATTGAAAAGGCCTACTGAAATTCTTAATCTGGAGACAAAAATTCTTCCTTCCTTTTGACCTAATTTAATGATTGATTTTACTAATGGGATCCGATACACGCTATTGGAAAGAAAAATTACAAACAAACCACAACAAACACAAGAATTGAAGTCAAATTCTGTAGAGAGAGAGTTTTTTTAGTGTTCAATTTAAACTTTCACAGGACCAAAGGTTTTTGCAAACTGGTTCTTTACCAGTAAGGCTCAGTACAGTAAAACTTCGTAGACTTACTGTTCATCCTTGGTGACTCGGTAATATTTTTCGGCGTGCTGCCGTTGGCCAATCAGCTGCGCGAATCTCTCGTCATGTGTTATGACTATTAACTGGAAGTTCTCTTTCCCCTTTCTATCCTCCATTATTCTATTCATGCATAAAGGAAACCGAAAGACAAAACAGGGGGAAAAACAGAGAAGACAAATTCAGGGAACACTTTTATGATTAAATCTCATAACTCACTGGCTCAGACTGTTGTAATAAAGCAAATGATAATCTGAATGCGTTTTTAAAGAAAAAAGATCCGGATTGCGATAGCGGTTTAAGTACCGTTTTGTACGGCCCAGAACCAGTATGTGCTATAATTTACTGGTAATTCGGTGCAATTGAGTTTGAATTTACACACATAATGGCATAACAGAGGGAGGTTTAGTTATTTGGGTAAGTTGTGCTAATTAAGGCTTAGTTGGGGCAGGGCAAATAAAGAGTTTGTTTTTTTTAAGAAGCATGCATGACTAATTACCTTAGGGCGAGTAAAAGCTATAGGAAAAACACCTCCTTTTACTAGAAAACCTATTCCATTGCTCGCTGGATCACGTGGAAGGTTTGAACTCAAGGCAGACACATAGCTAGTTGGCAAAGGATGTTTAGTGGCAGTGAAAGCTTTTTTGTTGAGAGTACATGTCTTAGATCGAGTGGCCATTGGGTGACATGGGAAAGATGCTTTAGCCACTGGAGGATTTTGAGTGGAAACTTTCGTAGGTTGATTTTGGACATTGGAATTTGAAGAGTTGTTCACATTGATAATGGATTTTGGTTTTTTCAGTGGTAGTAGATGTAACACACAAAATTTAGGCAAAAATAAAATGAATAAGTCTATTCTATCAGGGGTCTTTAACATAGTATAATTTAAGATAAAATTCCAGGCCCACATATATATAAATAACCAATAACATGAAAAAATAATTATCTATGTGTCTTTTTACCCATTGTTTTATCATCTGATAAGAGATGGAGCTAAATAGCCTCTGTCAAGTTTCATCCCTCAACAACCTCTAACTCATTAGTGTGTTACCACCCAAACCAAGTTAATATAAAGTTATACAATCATACAGCCTATTCATGAAAAAATAGCTAGGAACGCTGGGATATAAATGTTAGCCGATAAGATGTCAATTCTTAATTACACCTGAATAAAAGCTGGTACCATAACATATCTATCTAATCTTATTTAGAAATGCCAAAAGAAAAGCATCATCCAAGTAAAATAAAAGTCAGTAGGACACACAAGCATTGTAGCCTTAGAGATGAATAGAGATATGTCATACAAATAAAAAGATGTTAACAAACATCATTTTTTGATGCTAAACTCTGAAATGATTAAACTAAGATAATAAACTACCCTGGTTTTAGCTAGTGCAATATCCACTAATCAAAATTGTCAGGAAAAAATGAAAGAAAAGGTTACCTTCGTAAAATTCTTGAAGGAAGCACCAATAGTGATACTGTACCATAAAAAAATCTAGATATTCTTATCGTTCTGTTATGTTAATGCGGGTTTCCCTTTTTTAACTTTTGCCGTGTTACAAGTAAAACTATAAAGAAAGAGATATTTTATAATTACAAATCGGAGACAAGTTTTCTTAAATTTATGGGACATAGAAATTAAGCAAGGAGATATTTAATAAGAAAATTCCAAAGTAAATTTTACCTAAATACAATACTCAGAGTTGCTAATTTACTTGTACACTACTACAACCAACAGCTTCCCTTGATAAGATCTTAAGAATCTCAATTAAATAGATCAATTTCAGAGAGTGGTTGAAAAGAGGGATCATAATAAGAAAAATTAACACCCATATAACGCATCTAAACAATCAAATGTAATGTTTACCTAGACCTAGAAGAAGACTCGTGATGAAGGAAGGATATTAACAATAGTGCAGATCAGGCACCATTCCTTTCCAATGGTGGTACCCGTTGGGTAATGGTTCTTTCTATCATAATATGTGCCAGCCGCCTCGTTTTATCTCAAATAAAGATACCCCGGTGCCAGTTTGTACCAGTGTCGGTACCATACTAAAAAATATAAAAAACTCAAATAAACAAGCAACTGAGTACATAAGTGATAATTACTTAGTCCACTCAGTCCTTGTCCCTTATGTATGTTCCAGTCAGAATAGTAAGCCTAGAAGAACAGATTAAGCTGATTTCGAATTCACAGCACAGCAAGAAGGAATGGCGATGATGTCAAGAATGGAGCAGATGCTTACTCAACAAAACCAGCCTAAAGCGCCAGAACCAGCTTCACCAAAGAAAGGGGAGTGGAATCTTGAGAACCCCTCCTCAATTAAATGAATTTAGCAAAAGTATTAATAAGGATTCTAGAAGTAATGAACCAGAAAGTAGAATGGTAAATCATAAAAATGGGAACTTACCTAGAACTTATTTTCCTTGGTTTGATGGCAAGGATCCAATAGATTGGGCCATCAGGTGTAAACTATTCTTTGATGTTTACATGGTACCAGAGATAGTTAAACCTAGGATGGCTATTCTACATTTCAGTGGTGATGCACTGGATTGGTACACGGGTAATATGGTAAATTTAGACTCAACCACATGGGATCAGTTGATAGCAGCAGTAAATAAAAAGTTTTCTGAGGAACAGGAGGATTATGTGATTGATGCACTGAATAAGATTCAACAGATAGGCAAGGTAGAAGATTAAATAAGAAAATTTCAGCAACTAAGATCCAGGGTCAAGCACATTAACCCATATTTCCCTGAGGCCTACTATGTTTCTAGTTTTCTGAGTGGGTTAAAGCCAGATCTCAAGCAGTGGGTCAAGATCCATAAGACAAGAGATTTAAAAGAATTGTACAGTTTGGCTAAGCAACATGAGAAGGCCACTGAACTTACAATACAAAGAGCCAAGACCCATAGCAAAATATCCATTCCCTTCAATCACAGCCTAGACCTCCTCAACCAGTAGAAGGGCAAAAAGGTCATAGTTCCAACAAATTGCTTCCAAATAAAAGTAGAAAATTTATAATGGATCAAAGGAGGTCTGTGCATCTATTGTGGTGATAAATATGATCCAGGACACAAATGCCTCAAAAAGTTTATGCACATGAAGCAAGCTTGGCATGAGCAAGAACAAGAAAAAGAAGAACAGTCAGCTGAGGCAATCCTATCTCTCCATGCTACCAGTTCTGCCAAACAAGCAAAAACCCTGCAGATTCCAGGAAAGATTAGAGACCTGACAGTCATAGCCTTGGTGGATAGTGGGAGCACGCACTCTTTCCTAGACCCAAGAATAATTAAGGGCCAAGATTACTCTATCACACCTACTAAACCAATGCTAATTGAAGTGGCTAATGGGGGCAAGATGGTCAGCAATTCAGTATGCAAGGAGGATATGTGGTGAGAGTAAAGGGACTGGTACTTGGTTGAATGGTGCCACAGCTCAGCAGTTCTTGAATTATCCTCTCAATATCATCTTTCTGTTGGTGTGAATACCTGTAAGGTCTTAGATTGACAGGTTTGGATTCAGGTTTAAGAGGGATCTGCTGGTATAACTCCCTCACAGGTGGTAGGCCTTTAGGGGAACACATCTGAAAACTTTTGAATTTATCTTGCTATCCAAGGGAGCTGGATTTGAGGTTCTTCAGCACTTGCTTCTATTTTGGACAGTTGAATCATCATTAGTTCTCCCTTCTTCCAGTTCTTATATAGGTCCTTACCATCACTGAGTTTCAGTTCAAAGTCATGCACAGCTTTTAGTTCAACTCTCTCCCCAGGGATCTTAAAAGACATCTGCATCTTCTTCCAATCTATCTGCATAGGTCCTAGGGCTTCAAGCCAATCTAGCCCCAATATCAGATCATAACCATTGATTTCTCATAATCTGAAATCATTAGTAAACTCATAGCCTTGTAATGACCATTTTACCCCATAGCATTCATCTGCCCTATCTTGAAAATACAATGTAGCATACCTGGTTTTATACTCTTCTGGCACTTGGTGTATATCAAAGTAAGACCTGCACTTTCTGACCGGATTGTCACCAGTAAAAACTGGAAAATCTGCTCTTGGCAGTGACGTTCTAAAATCTCTCCTCTGCAGGTCTACTCCCTCACTTCTAGAACCTTTCTCTGCACCTTCTCCTAGGATATTCTCATGCCTAATTGCAAACCTGTTAAATCTTTCATCCACTTCATCGTGTACAGTCTTTATGAACTGTTCTCTCACTGTTTTGAAGTTCTCAATGATTGTATTGACAATCAGGTCTTGCAATTGGGCCTCCTTTCTTTGATGTTTTTCTGCATCTTCATCGAGTCTCTTTTGTATCTCACTTTGAAACTGTAAGAACTGAGCTCTCAGTTCATCAACTGCCAAGTCAGTGGCAGCACCTTTCTTGGATCCAGCCATGGAACAACTAGATAAACTACTACTCAATCTCTAGCCCAGATTTGATCGAGGGCTCTGATACCAATTGTAATGAACTAAATTTACAATTGAGTTTTAATTGCTGAATTTTTGCAAGAGAAATGAGAAGAAAAGGGTAAAATAGGAAAGGGTTAAAATGCATAATAAGATAGAAAATAGGGTTTTTTGGTTCTGTTACAACGATGATAAGCAAATTGCGGAAAAGAAGATACATATACCAGTCTCAGCTGGAATTTCTCTAATTACTATCTAAAATTAAAAAGAAAAACAGCGATTGGCTGATCTACTGACATCCTGCTTATTCCCTGCTATGCTAACGATTCAGTGCAGCAGGTCTTACTCTCTCAAGTCTGCATCTCCAGTCACGATTCCCTGCTGAGTACCACTTACTCTCCAGTGTCTTTTCAATGGTGAGGACGCTGCGATAGCGAGAATGGTCCCCTCTTGGATAACGACCTCTTCCCTTCACGCTATCAGAGTTGGCTCTAATTGGGTGGGCCCAACGGTTAAGTGACTCATCTAACTCCTCTTCATCTGTATGAAAATTCTCTTCTAATGGGCCAGCGTCTGTATTTGAATTGAACTTGGCCTGTTGAAGCCCACTAACCAACACACCCTCTTTCTTCTTCTCTTTCTCAGGTCTGTTGACTAATTCAAATTTCCTTCCAACGATAACTCCTAAATCAGCATACTCCATTGCTTACACTCCTCCCTGCTTCAAATTCGACTTGTCCTCAAGGAGAAATCGAGGGAATTGAGCCCGCATGAACTCATAATCCTCCCAGGTGGCATCCTCATCTGCTAAGTTAGACCATTTTATTTTACCAGGATTTGTGTTGTACCCACATTACCCTTCTTCACCAACCTCCTGTCAAGGATGGCTAAAGGTTCAATTCGCACCTTCGACTCTGGACCAATCAAGGGTAATTTCGGCATGAGAGGTCAAACTTCTCTTCAACTGTGAGACATGGAAGACGGGATGAATGAGCGACCCTTGTGGCAGATTCAATTTGTAAGCAACTGTTCCCACCTTTTCTAATATTTCAAAGGGTCCATAGTATGACGCAATTTCTGTTGTTTGTGAGCATTCTTCAGGGATAATTGTCTGTAGGGTTGTAGTTTGAGATAGACCCAATCTCCTTTGCTAAATTTTCTTGAACTCCTCTTTATATCTGCTTGTTTCTTCATTCTTTCTTGTGCCCTCTTCAACTGTTCTTTTAGATTCTGAATGGCCATCTGTCTTTCTTGTAACACCTCATTGACAGCTTGGTTAGCACCTTTGGGTATGTTACCAGTAGGAATGTGTGGAGGGCAATAACCGTACAATGCTTCAAATGGGGTTGTTTGCAAGGCTGTATGGAAGTTGGTATTATACCAGAACTCTGCCAGTGGAATCCACTTTGCCCATGTCTTGGGGTTTTGAAACACCATGCATCTGAGGTATGTCTAAAGACACTGATTCACTCTAACTATTTCGATGCCATAGGTATTTTCCATCGAAAAAGTTACCGGTCTGACCATCAGATTGAGGATGATAGGCTGTAGTAAACCTCAACTGTATACCCAATGTACCCATTACTTCCTTCCAAAAATTGCTAGTAAAAATGGGATCTCAGTGATAATTCCCTTAGGCAACCCAAGAAGTTTCTAGATAGAATCTAGGAACAGTTTTGCTACATCCATGGCTCTAAAAGGGGTGAGATAAGGTTGAGAAATGAGCATATTTTGTGAATTTATCCACCACTACCCAAATAACCTCTTTGCCTTCACTCTTGGGCAACCCCACAATAAAATCCATAGTTAACAACTCCCACGCCCCATTAGGAATAGGAATTGGCTCTAGCAAGCCTGGACTGGCAACATGCTCACCCTTATTCATCTGACAAGTGTCACACTGCCTTACCGCATAAATCACCATCTGTTTCATGCCTGGCCAATGGAATAGTCATCCATCATGGTTCCTCGATCTGGTGACTTCTAGAGACTCAATCGGGGTTCAATCCGTACAGCTCCATATCATACCAACATGACATTGCACTAGTACTGTCTCTAGCCTAATCCAATATATATTGGCAGCTGTGTTCACTAGAAAATCCTCAGCATATCATCGAGCTACAGACGTGCATCATTTGACATTCTGGCATAGCTTAAAGCCATGATAATGCCTTGCAAGTGTATGCAGAAGGTTTGAGACCGACATCCAACATAGTGTGGTACCACCTAAGAGGCCTCCTCATGTGGGGGTTAATAGTGGCGCATTTCCCCATCTCATGTAAAAACCCCTTTTTTTGCTCCTCCTCGTCCCTAAGAGCATCTCGGAGCCTACCAAGCTACCACTTGTACCTATCTCGTGCACAGCCCGCCTATACATGATATTATGACTGGGCGCATCACTATTTTATTTCTGTTAAATTATATGCTGACACAATGCAAAGACCTACTCTCATATAAGCTATCCGGGACAGGCCTTGACCTACAACATGGTTATAAGCAAACCCCCCCTTGTATACCTACTGGCTTTGCATACTACCACTAAGATGCCTATACTCAAAAATGCCTAGTCCCTGATACTTGACTACTACTCAACAACTGATCATAGCATTTTGTCCCTCTACAATGCTTAATGATAAGTGCCTTTAGTATGTCGGAACATAAATCCTGTTCATTACTCTCAATCGAGCTTAGCATTCCAGGCGCTAGTATCCATCCCATTCTAACCACCAAGCCTTATTCTAAGCAGCAAGCATAACGTACCTTCCTTTTTCTTTTCATTCCCACTTCAATCATCCATTGTATAGTTCCATACACCTCTTTGATAGCACTAGTAGCAAGCAAGCTGTTCAAGCTTTGAAGAATGTTATGAATCAAAGATATGCGCATAAGAGAAGAGGGTCGTCGGACCAAGTGTATTCCGCTTCCTTATGTAATGCTTTCAATCATCAATATTGGAAGGCCAAGCTGGCAGCAGACTAGCCCAACTTCATAGGGGAAGGCAGGCCGATGAGACCTTACAAAGCACTGTCCACAAGAAGCAGGATTGGTATTACCAAGAAGCAGGATTGGTATTACCCTTTAGTCTTGAGTTCGACAGAACCTCATACGAAGTTGGATAAGTACGATATCTGCGCCTCCTTACTATTTAGACGTGGACTGCCTCGTCTTCTGAAGATCGGAATACAGACGGATTTACTGATGGTACCACCTACACATCAGCGGAGTTGGGAGAGCCAGCTTACCTCGCATAGGCTTCCCTTTGTCCTTCGGCCTTGCTAACAGGCCCAAGTAACTAAGTATTTACCCTTGATCGCTTCAACCGCATTCGCTTAAGAACAAGAAACTTTATATTATATTCCCCGGAGAAAGAGAGTGCAAATAATCCGCTTATCTGCCTAAAGCAATTGTCAGAATCAAAGAACTACTACACTACGGCAATATTCTGGTACTCTTGCTTTTCCCTAGCACCCTAACTTGCCTCAAAGGCTATTCCTTCCATAAGCCTATATTTCCACCGCTGCGCGCCTTTACTTTACATGAAAAAATACCTATTGCATATACCCATAGTGAGTCATCCTTCTTCCTGCCTGTCTCTTCTCTTCTTCTTAAGTGATTTGATTCCTATGCCGGCAGAACATCCTACCAAGAAGTAGATTGAGTAATAGAAGGTGTAATAGTGCTCTTCTCTTATAAGAGAGAAAATCCTAACTGAATTCAAAGCATACGTAAACAATGAAGGCAAAGCAAACTGGTGCACCTCCTTTTCGTATAGTGATAAGGATTTCTCCTTTGAAAAGATGCTTTCTCTCATAATACCTAATTTCTTAGACCTGGGGTGTGGTCTTAGGTTGTACAGGGAAGCTCACAATGGGCCAAAGACATTGCACAAATAGTGGAGTGGTTCTGTTTATCCAAATCTCGATATGGCACGAGTGGAGTAAACTGCCCAGCATGCACAAGCTACAAAGAAACAGAAGTTACCCACAAAGAAAACACTTATGAGCCTTAGCTTTTTTACAGTCATGGCATAAAGAAAGAGAACTTGAAAGAAGAAACTGTCCATTTATTTGTGTGTTTGCAAAACAGTTATCAAAATTCTATCATTTGGATGACTCAGGCGGGAGAGACCTCTAGGCCAGTTCACCAAGGTAGGCTACAGACCGGTATTCTTGGAAAGACAAGTATGAACTTAATAGCCTTTCACTCGATCAAAGTCACTTACCTTTTGTGCCCCCCGGTTAAGGCCATACCCGAAGAAAGCCGTAGAATAATTTCACTTCCCCGAACAAAAGTAGTCATAGAAAGAGAATTGAAAGAAGAGTGTTCGGTGCCAACAGTTAGATGACATTGACAGGGTGGAGGAGGTACAAGCCTGTCAGAGGGCCAAGATGCGGGTGGTTAAAGTAGATGCCAATACCCAATTTCACAGTCAATTAGGGAGAGGAATGCAAACTATGGAGATGAATGGGATGAAAGATGTTGACACTGGTGTGATTTAAAGACATATTTTCAGCTACTATAAGTAAGGAGATGTTTGGTACAGCTGGGATAAAATGGTGTCAGTTGGGGTCTCACTTTTGGTCTATTCGTGAGAAACGGGGAATCCAATGAGCAATTGGTGCTGCGAGATTCCTGAAGAAGAGGTGAAGAACCCTTGGTCTCCGGTTAAATAGTAGTTGTCCCTACTCACTTTAAGAGCTTTAATATTAATAGGTATTTATTTCCACCGAAAGGAAAGGCGGATTAATAGGAAGAAGGTAAATATTACACTTATGGAAAGCCTGTTAGAGCTCTCGTCAACCGGTCAAATAAATAGATTGATTGTTTGAAAAGAACTTTCTCTCCGAAATACGGGTTTTGTCCAGGAAAGCTCTGTTGGATGCCCTTCCTCCTGGCAACTACAAGGAAGAAGGCGTCTCAAATCAAATTCGTTTGGTGATGGTTTTTTTCATTCAGTTTCAATTGCTTATTCTGTCCTGACATTTTTACTTCTCTCGCACTTGTTAATTATAACCTCAATCCGTGTAAGATCAGTCTAGAGGGAAGTAGGGTTTCAAATTGAAACGTTGAGAGCCGGAATCTTACTGGGTGGCTTGGCAAACAACCGCCTATGTCAAATGAATGAGCGGCATGCTACGAACTCGGGTCTAAGCTCATCCATACTGGCGACATGGATTATCAGCCTCAGTCCGTCCTCTGGCTGGAATCTACCTTCCACCTTCAAAGCTCAAGCCTCCAAAATCACCAACGATTCTCTGCTCTTGTAGTCTAAAATTAGCTAGTGCGCTCTCTGATACCTCTGAATGAAAAGACTTGGTCGTTCGAACCACCGAATTCTTAAGTTTTTCATCACAGCTGCTGTTTCTAGTCAGAAGGAAGCCTTTCATCAGTAACAAGGCTAACTGCTGCTCTATCAAGGGTGAACTTGAACTAGCAGATAACTTTGATCGAGGTTTTTCGAGAGATTTTACTTCGGAACGGAATAGGATAGGTGACAAGGAATGCAATTCATGTAGAGGCTTTAGCTTCTGCTACTGAACTATATAAAATATTTTAATTCCTTTATCTGATTCCATATGTACAGATGGATGCTTTCTCTCCAACTCGATGATAAAAGTCTACGTTGCTACTTTCATATATTGAAATGTAAAGGCAATTATGGAGTGAAGAATCCAGCGATGAGGAACTGTAGGTGTAGGAGATCACTACCAGCCCCATGCCCCGGGAAGGAAGTAGACGGACTTGCCCCGTATGGAGTGATTCCGAAGGGAGCTAGCTGGATCAAATTGAAAAAGAAAGAAGCAATGATTTACCTATACCGAATAAATGACCTAGCCCCAGGTTAGACTGCCCTATAAGCCCAAGCCCTGTTTTCCTATCGAGGAAGCCTCCATCCCGAAGACAAGAAAGAAAGGTAGACTTGGGCATTCACATCCATTTGCTCATATTCTAGTTGAGTTCAGGTAGCTCTATTGCCTATCTCGCCTATATCACCTATATTCTAGAGTACTCTTATTAAACAGCATTTCCGGAAGAAGAAAGCCCAATATCATGAACTGCTACTACCTCAGCGTCCCCTACCCTAGTCTCCTAATAAGTCTTAGTGCCAATCCCTGTGACTTGACCTATCCCATATACACCCCACCTTTTCTACCCATAGCAAGAAGACCCTACTGTACCTGCTTGACCTAGTGTACTTTCCCAATCCAACATGCTTGATGAGACCTGTCACTGAGCTATTTCTTGACTTTGCCTACTCTTACACACTTGTTGACTAATCCTAAGTTTCCCCTAGCTCCAAGTACTACTCTTATTCTAGTTCTGCTAAGGATAAGTGGGACTTTCAAGGCTTTGTGAGCCCGCATTTGTGGGAGCTGAGGCGGCCACATTCACTACCATCGCAGTCTGGGTCCAACTAGGAGGTCTTCCCATTTCATTATATTACATGACCACATTGAATAGGCTAGGAAAGGAATGGAATCTTCGCGTGGACAAAGAGAGAAGAGAGGGCTAGGTCAACCTTATGGATAGCGTAGCGTAAGAACGGAATAGGAAATATAACTGCTCAATGAAGCGCTCAAGAGAAGGGCTTTATCTCAGATGCGGGATGACCAATGTCACGATTGTAATTAGGAAAGGAAGCAAGGGGGATAGCTAAAAAAAGATTCATTCCATTTATGCCCCGGTGCCACATCAATTCGAATTCGATTTCACGGAGCTGATCATAACTCGATTGCTAATTTCAATTACTACTTTGAGTTTAGTAAGTTCAGAATAATGAAATAGATGAAGATAAAATAATAAAAGAAGCAAGAAAGATAAGCTACAACTTGTCTCGCCTGCTCAGTAATAGATAGAAGGTATCAGCGACTTCGGCATAAATAAATGGCATAAATTCATTTATCTCTTTAGCTAATATCGTATACTCAATCCTTTCGGTCGGTCCTTTTCTTCATTATCTAGCTTTCGCTTCTACAATGCAACTCCTGATTCAACTACTTGCTTACAGTCTTAATGCAGTGAATGGGGTCCTGTCGAAAGCAAGAAAAGGAATGTCTTAGCGTGCCCTTACCATTATGAGTTGGCAAATCGCTTTATCTATATGAGAAATCAACTGTTCTGCCTTAGTAGACTCGGGATGAGGTTTCAGGTCGAACTGCACTGACTATTGGATTAACAGACGATGATCGTCTTCTAACCTTAGTAAACTTAACACTTACTTAATCAGACAGTCTCACATAATCTTACTTCAAGGGTCGTTATGAGGTTGAGTATAGAAAGAGTTCGAAGTTCACTTTCGAAAAGATAGATTCATTCACGCGAGACATAAGATGAAAAGGACTTACATGCCACAGTTAGTAGACTTTCCATAAGGGCTTTTTCTTTCCTTTCTTTCATTGAATTCTTTCCACTTATTTTCTCGATAAGGTTTAGAGAATTCCTCGAAAATGTAAATCCAAAATCACTAAAAAACTACACTATATATGTATTTGTTTATGCAAGCACAGATAGAACGGAAACAGCCAATGGTTAAGCACGAACTTAGATTGCCGACCAGACCCACTATGAGCCTAGGAACATAAAGAGGCATTACTCTTAGTACTCTATTAAACAGGGAGGGGTCTACTCATCTTTCTTGGGCTTGGTAGGATTCGGCAAAGCGTTCAGACTTCGCCTGCTTACTTCATTGAACAGCTCTAAACGAGGCCGCTAAGGAAGGGGAAAGAGCAAATTCACTACTAAACCCGCACGCATGAATGACCTTTGTTCCTCCGGTCAATGCCTATCTATCCCGCTATCTCGTGTCCCATAACCATATCCCTATTTTCCTTTGTCCTTTGATCATTGTCTATTTCTTTCTCTCTCGAATTGAGAGTGTTCAATGTTCCGAAGTGTAGCGAGATGAATATAAGTCTAAAGAAAAAAGAAGAACAATGATAGTTTCTAGTCAAGAAAATTCTATGCGGGTAGGATAGATAGAATTAAGAAATCTAGCTAGATAACTAATGGAAAGGTAGGCTTTAAGTAAGGCTTGGATAAACTAGGCGCGGAGCGAGGCATTTATCCCAAAGCAAGTAGCCGGATTGCATTCAAAAAGTCAAATACTAATATTTCTTAATACCATATAAAGTGAATGTAATAATATTCGATGCTAGATGCTTGGCATATGACCTGTCAGTCTGTCTTGACAATTGAAGCACCTCTCTCTGGCAAGCTCTCGCTTTCAGTCATCATTTTATACACAAGATGTAGTTCTGTTCTCTGTATTTCTCATGCTTTGTCCATCTGTCTTATTAGTCAAATTGAAGTTGAAGTAAGCAATTAAGATCTAATTAAGGCAGTTCAAGCTTATAGAATAGAAGCACGTACTTGTGTAGTTTATTAAGGATGAATTAGTCTTTGAGCCCAGGTTTGAAGATCTGCTTACTCCATAGCAAGCATGCAAGAGTCATTTTTTAAAAGAGAGAAGCTCTTTCTCTCACAACTTTGAGCTCAACGAACGGGGAAAATGCATAATTTTCAATTGAACTTAGTAGCTTTCAATTTATTCCCTTCAGTAAAAATGTCCCTTCGTCTTTCTTTTTCCAATTTATGTAGGATTAAGTTGAGCATTAAATTCCAAGTATTGAAATAGCCTGACAGCAGCTACGTTATTATAAAGGCTACTACCTAATGACAGAAATTAGACTACCCCGCCACCTTGAAGAGTTACTCAAAGTATTAGACCAGCGGATTCAGTTTATTAATTCTTTATTCTGAAATAATAAGAAGAGCTTAGAAAAAAGCAAGAAATCAATCTGTACCTCTTCCTTTGCTCCTTCCATTCTTCCACTTTCCTACGGGTGCATTGCTTAATTAGTGGTCTTTCTGCTTCGTTAGTAGCGGTTCCTTCTGATCCCGTCTGAAAAACCCGGCGAAGCACTGCTTTCTCCATCAGAGCTGCTTGAGGACTTATATTATAGGAAGTATGGACCCAGGGCAGTACCGTATGTGGCTTTCAACCTCATGTGGTACTGGGTGGGGGGTAACCCCTCAAAAGAGCTTCCTTTCAAGACCTTTGTGTCTTTAACACGTACCGGTCTCGATTTAGACCTCCTTTCTATAGAAATAGAATAAGATTAGGACGGACTACTCCACTCCACTGGTGGGTGGTTAAGCTCTTTCTTTGCGTTTATTCGCTATATAAACTAGACAAGCTCTTATTGGTGTGGCCGAAAGGTCCCAACCCAAAGTGACCTCGAAGACCATTCACATAAGAGGATATCGCCCGAAAGTGTTTGAACCGTCTTCATCTATGATCGAGGCTTATATTTCAAGGAAAATCCAAGTGGTTTATAGCGGATAGCAGGACTGTCAAAAGTTGATTGATGATTACTCTTGGGCAGGTAAGGGAAGTTTCGCAGTCAAATAGTTGATTGAACAGACCTACGAGTTCATTCACGAGCCTATGATTGGTGGAATTCTTTTTTTTCATATAGAATCTATTCTGTTACCCTACTGGTACCTTTCCTTGTCTACTGAAGAAGCTTGCCTCTCCTATCACAGCCAACCCAGTTGAATACATCATCATATAATGATACCTTCCAGACTGAATAGATAGAATTTACTAATAGCCTTGATAACACTTAAGACGCGTAATCAGCTGAAAGCATATAGAGAACTTGACTTACTTTCCTACTTGAATGCCTGCTTTTTACTACTTTCAAGCTGGCTTGGCTCTCAGACCAATTAACTTGACACCTTTTCCCTTCGTTCTCGTACTTTCACTGTAAGACTTACTACTTCTACTACTGATCTACGGATGGATTTTTCCCTATTGCCAATGGAAGAGGAATATTTAGCTCTTATAGCCAATGATACATGGGGCCTTCCTTATCTGTTCACTTCATCTCCCCTCCCACAAGTATAAAACATTCCAAAACCAAGGGCTATTGCCAGGTGAAGAAAAGTCCGATATGGATGGATTACCTTTTTATGAAGGATAAGTTTCTGGCATATCGATTTTGTTGACCATGTATAAATAAGTGCTTGATTTGAGTACATAGTACCAATTCGCTTTACATCACTATAAGAGCTAATAGTATAACTACTATCTCGTATGTAGATTTATTTCTTTTGGAGATAGAAAATTACTAGAAAAATCCGTAAGTTCTGGTAGTGGTGAGAGTAGATCCAGTCCATACTTAGTAAGAATTGCTTTGACCACGCCTACGCTTACATGAGGGTGAACCAAAACCACCTTACCCTATTTCAGAACTACAGGATTGGACTTCCTTCCTCGACGATCGTCAATTTCCAGGTCTGCCATCTGGATCGCTCTCTTGAGGTCTATCACCTGAGGACTACATCGGCACCTGCCACAACAATTGTCCTTCCTATCTAGATATGTTCAAATCCAATCAAAGTCCCCACCTATTACACAGAAGAAAGAATGGCATTAGAAGTAGAAGGAAGGGGTTCCCCCTACTAGCAGTTCCTCTCCCTTGAGTGACTAGTGGCATATTTATTGAAAGCAATGAAACCAGCCAGGATGTCATTATACCTTTTCGTTGTTGCTACTCGCTGCATATAGATCTGAGAAGAAGCCTTGTCTGAATTGCGTAAGGTATTGTATTCAAGTTCAGGGAAAAGGAAAGGAATGAATAGTGTGGTATCTGCTTCCGTGTACCGAACGAAGTGCGCCATGGAGTGTGCGAGAAAGTGGTGAAAGTATATTATGAGGTGGCCCGGACCAAGCAAAGGCTCGTACCCTACGTTCAAACACCTCGTTATGAAATCTTACATAATAACTGAGATGATGGGTAGCGGCTCTTACTGTGGCTGAATCACCAGCTGCATTAAAAAGTAAAGCAAAGACGTGTATACTAACACCTTCCAAACAAGAGGTTTCCAATCCGGATGAACGAGCCAGCTTCGAGGAGGCGGCTACGAGCAATGAAATGAATAATGAAATTGACGCTGAAAAGTAAGACTTTTAGAATTAAAGCATGCGGAACGAGCCATAAGGAAAGGCTGCGGAAGGCAGATAGATATGTCGAATCTGCTCCTGCGATGTGAAGGTTTTGAGTGAGTTTCCCGAAAGAAAGCGAGTAAATAAAGGAAGATACCTACCCGAAAGCGAGCAAAGCAAGCTCAAAAGGTGCCAGCAATACCTGATTTGGCGAAGTCTGTATGTAAGCTAAGAGGTCTGCGTTTCAAATCTTTTTCATCATGCGTATATGCTGAAAAAGCAATAGCGTATTTGAATATTCCGACTGCGTGGGAAATCCTTCATTCAAAAGCTAGCTTGGAACGGCGTAAAGAGTTTTCTATCTAGTAGCTGGGTGACGTGGAAGACATGAGAGGAGCCTGCTAAAGCTTCATTCCAGGTTTGGTTCAGGAATACGACGCGACAGACAAGCGAGTTCCACGAAGTGAATGGTAAAGCGATCCAAGGCGCCAGGTTCATGGCAAGGGAACTTCACTGGGGCGATAAGGTGAATAACGTGAACGGAAGGCGTTAAAGAAGAATGAACTCTCCTTCCCGGAATGAAGCGAGTGGCTCTATATAAAGCATTACGCGAGAAGGTACAGAATACCATTCCACAGGGCGTAGCATGAATTCCTTCAATGTGATGTGGTTCAGGAAGAAGCGTTTAATTAAAGGAGGGAAGGAAACTAACTTGTAGCGTGCGTGCCAGGAAGTAGCTTTTTTCTTTGTTCATTACGCCGGTAATAAATTGCGGATATAAAAATCTCTGTTTTTGAATGAGGAAAGAAAGTTCGCTAGGAAATACATCCAAGACTAGCAGCTTTACGCGTGCCATCTGAGTTCCAGTTCTTTATGCATGCCTTTAATGGTATTTTTCCTTCTGCTGAAAAGTCAGAGTTTTTTAATTACTTAATTAAAGGAGCCAGCTGAGATGAATAAAATGAGGGTTGCCGGCACCTAGACAAGAGCCTAACCGAGTGAGACACGAACCAAAGAGTGAGGGAGGCACCTCCTCCCCTTCGCGTAATGAATTTATTGTCTACATCGCAGGGCTCGCAGCTTCCTTTTGGTATTCACTTACGCTTGCTCCTGTAATGTCTTTCTAGCTTCCGCATGCTGAACACGTTTCTTCCACTCGTTCTATTCTTTCACTTTCCCATTTTCATTATTCATTTTAGGCTCCTTACAAGCTTCTTCTTTATGCATGCCATGGAAAAAAGTGTTCCTTTGGTCGTTCATGAACTCTAGCATGCTTGCGTACGTACCCTGAACCAGCCATATAAGAAATAGCCGAAAGGTACGCGTGAACAAGTGAAGGAAAGGTGACTGGCGCTAAGCTCGAAATGATATATTTGCTCACATTCCGGTCCAATAGAAATGCCTTACCCCCGCTTTATGGATCTGGTTGAAGAGAGCTCTAACAGAACGAAGCCACCTCAATCTTTGTCTATACGTCATAGAGTAGTCTACTATAATATAAGTAATTGCTACGAGACATCTTCTTAAGAAAAGCAAGTAGAATATAATCACGGAAAGAAAGGGAAGAAGTATTGCACGAACACTCAACCACTACTTACGAGAAATTCAATAAGAAAGTCCTTCCTAGGAGGTAAAGTCAAACAGAAGCTAACTAACTTAACAGAAGAAAAGAATAGCAATATGCATTTAGTCCTAATCTTCTGCGCAATAGCAATCTGGAAATAAGAAGTTGAGTTTAATCTGTTTGTTAGCCGGCGAACGCTTCTTTGATTGCTGAAAGTAGTTGCACATCCAAGCTAGTCAAGTAGTTTTTGACAGCAGAAAATAATTCAATCAAAGAAGAAGACAAGTAGTGACATGACATCCCTTGCTTATTCTTGCCTATCAAGCCGTTGCGATAAGCCGCCCTTCCTTTCCCAATCCAGAGACATATTTCTTACTCAAAAATGCATACTTATCAACCTTTACTTGCTATACAGGTAGGTGCTAGTCCCGGCTACCAGATACCCCTATCTTACTATTCCTGGCATACTTAACTAGATTGGTACATTCTACTTGAGGACTCTTATTGGTTGGTTTAAAGTAAGCTCTAAATTACGTACAGCTTAGTAATAAGTAAAGAATGCCAATAGTGTAAAGATTATTAACTGATCTGCTGTGAAAAGCATGTGTCATAAAAATGAATCTGAAGATTGGTGGTGTGCTTAGCTGAACAAGAGTTTCTACTTAGACCTGCCATACTACTGAATTAAGGTTGATATGTGCCCTCGTAGAAGAAGTAAATAGTGATTTTTTCTTTCATTTATACTAGTATTTCTCTTTCTTAAAAGCTTGTTGCTCCTTACTATGGTGACATCTTTATGCTAGGATTTTGAATAAAGGTCGGGATAAATGGCAATAATCTGCGTATAAACTACTCTTGCTCATCTTTCTTTCCAGGGCTGCTGCTACCTTCTTGACTAACTCTGAACTGAATAATTACGTTACTTATGTGAGGCTCTTTTCTGGCAGGTCTAGCTGCCTCTAGCTCTCTTTAGCTCTTCCTTTACATTCCAAAATACCTATCTCTGTGCTGCATTGCTGGCCTTCAATCCTTGGCGGCCTAGTTGCCTATCTTTTCAAAGTATAATAAACCTTTTTTTTTATATAAGCTATTATTTTGATACCTACTTCCTACTACTAACTTGCACCTATACGCCTATCTTTCTGGTGCTACTCTCTAGCCCATGCTTCGCCAACTCCAAAATGCCTATGAGCTTGTTTTTTCAACTAATCCCTCTAATGCATACTTATATAACGCTTCCATCTGTTCCTTCCTCCTTTTCTTATTCTTTTTCCTATTGCTATCGCACCCTTTAGGCTAGCGCACAACGGCAGCCTTGCTTGCTTAGTCGGATCAATCTCACTCTCGAAGTTGGTAAGAATAAACTGTGTGCGAAGCACGAAGCATGACATTTTCTTTGTCGGTAAAGGTCGAGTAGAGAGCAGAGTCAGTGTAGTCCCTCCCTGGGTAGATGCTTTGACAACAACTATTTATAAACGTGTCACTGTCAGATCGAAAATCTATACCTCAACCGGAAGGAAGAAAAGCCGGCCGAAAAGGGAAAGGAATCGAGAAAAGGAAGGTTGTTCGACAAAGGAAGTACTAGTTGTTTTGAAGCAAAGAGAACGTTTTGGCATCCGATAGCACCCAATATAGGAAAAAGAGCACCCAGAGGGAATAAAAGTTTCACCCAATATAATATATAGTTTGTGAAGAATAAAAGACCCGTAGAAAAAGAAAAAGTTAAATCCAAAAGAGGATCAAAGGAAACACCATTCTGCTTAGGTTTCGCCTGCTTAGAGGTTTGCCTGAGGGAAAGCTCTGCCTTATATTATCTATACTACCCGGCCTTATTCCTTCTTTATTCTTATCGAAATGAAAAACGGATAGACGCACGCGCTTTGATAGCAAGCAAGCAGGTTATGAAATAGAAAAGCAGGTTATAGGGCCCATGCTGCATTCCCTCTTGTAGCAGTACCAGTGGATATGGATAAAGAGAAGTCGCCTATTAATAACCTTGATTTTCCTACCCACTTTCATAAGGCTCTGTCTAGCGTAAGGAATCAAGGAGCGTAAGGAGTATACCGCCGAGTACTATCTTGGATAGCTTTTTTCCTTGCAAAGAGCATAGATTCAACTTCATTATATGTAGCTAACTCTCTATTGCTTTATTGCAATCCTTCCTACCTTGATCTATTTACTTACTCGAGACTATATAGTTCTTAATATAGCTAGTGCTTACTTTTCATAAGGTATAGTTACTGGTCAGATTATAAGTAACATATAGTTGTTGTGCCTAATCCAAGGCAAGGGGATAAGTGCTTGCATAGGTTAGGTTGAGATAAACTCTCTATTTCCAGTCTTTAACGCATCCATTCCTTGGGCTTAAGCATTGTTGAGCTTGACTTGTTCTAGCATAAGCCATTTAGTAGGCCTGTTTAGCATTCTAAGCAGCCGCCTTCCTATACGCATAAAGTTGAGTTATATTAGTACCTCGCACCAAAAAAGAAGTATTATTCTAAGTAGGATCACCCACATTTATTTACTAAGATTTTATTTATTCAAGTAAATGACACCAGGAAGGTTTCAAAATAAATATCTTTCTTATTCTAATAATCAAGAAGGTAGCGTACTCACTCTTAGAATATAAGCTTGTACAAGTCAGCCGGTATTAAACTACTCTTATTAGGCAAGCCGGTAAAGACCTAATCTTTGGCAGAAAAGCTGGTAAAGACCTACTCTTAGGCATCGATAGTGGGTATTGTCAATTTCTTCTTATTTGAAAATATCCTCAACCGCAAGTTCTTTGAGACCGACTTAAAAAAGGGTATGAGCTTGCTTCTATTCAATTGCCTTCATCTCAGCAGAGATTTTGACCTGCAGGCACCCACTTTGGAATGGAAGCAATGCCCCCCGAAAGCTAAGAGCTTTGATTTTCATTTGGCAAAGCATCAGGAATGTCAGCGAATCCATCACAGTCAGAGATAGATTATCCTTCACTTCGTACATAAGGGGTGCCTTCTTCTTAGAAAACTCATTACCATCTTTCAGTTTGAATGAAATGAAGCGAGAATCGGATCAAGAAATTGAGTGGCAAATGGCAAAAGTGGCACCTGACAATTAGGCGCTCTCCTCAAATTCAAGTAGCATAACTCTCGAAGAAGAACTAAGGGGCTAAGGTCGCTCGGTAGATAGGTTACGTAGCTCAACGAAAGCGATTCGGAGAAATGGGAACTAACTAGACTCTTCCCTTGCTTAATGGATTCAAAATGGAAGGCGACTTAGGCGAGCTTACTTACTAATGACAGGGCCTAGCCTAGGCCGGCCTACTCACGTGCACCTTTTCAGAAAGCAGGGAGGACAGGGTGTAAGCGCTAGAAACTTTTCCGATATGGCCGGTCAGATCGAAGACTGCTAAATGGTGTAAATCTCACTCGGATGCTTCCTGCTGCACGAGATTCGACAGTTGGGATGATTGCGCTTGTTCTAATATATCACTCGGAATGGATAGTGGGAATTCTTTCTCGGGCTAGTGTGGAAGTGATTGCTTGGATTGTTGTGTGGTAGTATTATCGATCATCCTCCTCTCTTCCAAAGTCCCTCAACATTCCCTGAATCGAAAGGGTAAGCAAGCCTACTCATCCATCAGCTCCTCTCATAGATCGGTGCGCTTTGACAAAGCAAAAAACACAGTTCACTCGCGTTGATCAATAAAGAGTTTTGCCCACACTCCTTAAGGTTACGGATCATAAACTTCTTTCTTTCATTTTGTACCACGCTTCATACCTACTCTTTCCCTACTCTTTCTTCTTAAGGTAAGGCAAAGTGCCAGGCATGGTGAGGTAGTAGCATCCTTTAGAAAATATTTGATCTTTAACAAGAAGTCTTATGGTAATTTTTATATGCTTTTGAAGTCTATTATTTTTATTTTTATATCAGAAACCTACCGGCCTTTTGCTTCCATAATAAATTTCGTAGGTATGGAATTGAGCAGGAATATAGCTTACTCTGAACCCCTGTTAGTGGTTGCTTGGTGGGCTTGTTGGTGGTATCCTGGTCTTCAAGTCATTAATCAGTACATTCCTTTTAGTTATTATATTGTTAATATTAAACATCATCGCTGGATTAATTCCTTTAACACGGGAAGATTAGTCCTTTAATCTTTATTCACACGCATATATAGTAGGAATATTAAGCCTGGGCTGAGTGTTGAAAAGGAGGTGATCAGATTTGGTACGTTCATTAACCAGATTCAGCAGGGTATAGTGATACTAACTGCAAAATTCGGCATGTTATCATGCTTAGCGCCCTTGTGTGGGTGCTTGAGCATTTTGGTTCCGTGGAACTTGCTAGATTACAATTGAAAAATTACCTGTATCAGCCGTGAAGCTGTGGGTCAACTGGCATCTATCTCTATTCTCTCTTACTGGTTTGTCTTGGCACTGACTCTCTGCTCCAGGGAACTAATATTAAAGTCTGCATTGAAAGTTGTTGGAAAGTGACGTATTGCCATTTCTTGCTTATTCAGTCAAGTAAAGTCGGGAATGGGACTAAGGAAAATAGGCCGGTATTCCTTTCTTGTTTGATAAGATGTAAAGGAATGGATTGGAATTCGGTCTGTCTTGTCAACCAATGTCTGTGAATTTCTTGTTATAGGGTTTGATTCTTACTAGACTATGGGGACTCGGTAAGCTACTATACTTTATTGATGAGAAGATGTATTCCATTCTGACTCGTTGATGCATTGATGCATAGTTAGGTTAGGTTGTGCTTCAATCCCCTCTCTCTGAGTTATCTCCTTGCTCGTTGTCTGGTTTGTGCAATTCTTTCTTGTGGTTGTGATCTGATTATAGCTTGATTTTTGTCTATCCTCTTCTTGAGTCCTTCAATCCAAGCGTCACCATTATAGCTCTCTTGCACTTCAGTCAACCACTGGGGTTTGAGCTCACTGACAACCATTAGACCTGCATTTGAAACTACAATGTCTTTCCCACTTTCATCCCAGGGCATCTGCTACAACGTTCTCTTTTCCCTTTTTGTATTCCATTATATAGTCTAACCCTAACAATTTACTAAGACCCTTATGTTGTAGAGATGTATTAGCTTTTTGTTCCAACAGAAAATTGAAGCTAATGTGATAAGTTTTTATGATAAATGGGCCTCCTAATAAGTAGTGTTTCCACTTGGTAACAGCTGTGATTAAGGCCAACAATTCCTTCTCATACGTTGATAAAGACATATTTCTAATTCCTCACTTTTTGCTCATAAAAGCTAAAGGTCTCTTTTCTTGTAACAACACAGCGCCTATACCTTCCTTACACGCATCTGTCTCTATGGTGAAGGTTTTTGTGAAATAAGGTAAAGCTAAAACTGGGGCTTCTTTCATTGCCTTTTTCAACATTTCAAAAACATTTTTTGCCTCTTGGTTCCAATGGAAAGAGTCTTTCTTTAGCTGGTCAGTCAAGGGTTTAGAGATGATGCCGTAATGTTTAATGAATTTCCTAAAATATCCTGTCAAACCTCAGAATCCTCCAGTTGAGCTTGCAATCTGATCTCTCTCCCTTTGTATTGCAGATGCATGATGCCCTTGGACCAATAAGTGAGAGTAGGTTCATGTTGAGAGAGCCAATCCACTCCCAAAATGAGGTCATAGCCAGGTACATCCAATACCCTAAGTTCAACTTCCAATTTGAAACCCGTCCTTGCAAACCTTGTCAGAAGTGATCTTACGCCCATCAGCCATTTTAACATGTCAAAGTTTAGTTTTATCTGTTTTGACATCCAGGTTTTGAACAAAAAATATTGGGGTTTATGAATGAGTGGGTGCTCCCACTGTCAATTAGGGCACAAACTGGGATGTTTTGAAGAATTCCTTTTCATTTCAGTGTTTTATTGTTCTTTATGCAGCCCTGAGCACAAATGGCTACCACAGCTTGTTCTTCTTCATTTTCTAGCAACTCACAATCCCCATCTTGCAACTGGTTCTCTTCTTCTTCAGTTTCTGATTCCTGGTCATCCTCACTCGTTCCTTCTTTTTCCCCAAGGCTTATGACATTCAATTTACACTTATGACCTTTAAACCACTTATTACTGCATTTGTAGCACAACCCTAATGCTTTCTTTTGTTCACTAGTGTCAGTCTGGTGTTTGATTTTAGGGTGAATATTCCTGTTTTGCCCAAATTCCAGCTTCTTGAGATTATTTTCAATAAATTTAGGGTTTGTGTCAACATACCTTATAACTTGGTTTGTCTGTAGACAAAACAAAGGCACTAACAGTGAGTGTTGCCCATAGAAATAAGATGAGCACTGATCTGCTATGTAGAAACCTGACATTCTCTTTGCAAGGCAATGAATTTAATGCAGATTTAAGAGTTTGAGATGTGCAAGGCCATGATTTGCTACTAGGCATGAATTGGTTGACCAAACTGGGACTCACATTGGTTGACTGGAACAAAGGAAGCATGAAATTGAAGAGGAATGGCAAGTTCATTAAGCTGGAAGATGAAGATGTGCAGGCTGGACTAAAGATGCTCACAGTTACAGAACAAACATCAAGCATGATGAAAGAAGTTTATGAGGAAGGACAAATCGGCACAGATTTCTCAAGTTGAAGACAAGGTAGAAAAGAAGGTACATCCTTATTTATTACCAGTTTGAGATGAATTCTCTGATTTATTTGCTGAACCCACTGTGTTACCGGATATAGATCACAAAATTCCCTTGAAACCAGATTCCAAACCAGTCAACCTGAGACCCTACAGATTCTCTCACTGGTTTACCAAAATCTGGGGGCAAAGATGTCATTATGGTAGTTGTTGATAGACTTACCAAGTATGCTCACTTCATGGCGCTGTCTCACCCTTACACAGCTTCTACTCTTGCTCAAGTCTTCTTTGATGATGTTTACAAGCACCATGGATTACCACTTAATATAATATCAGATCGAGATCCGATATTCACAAGTCGATTTTTGAAAGAATTAATGGAGAAACTGGATGTTGAACTCCACATGAGCACATCTTATCATCCACAAACAGATGGACAAACCGAGCGTGTTAACCAGTTTTGAGAGAATTACTTGCGATGTATGACGTTTTATAAACAGAAGAATTGGATCAATTACCTTACATTAGCTAAATTCTGGTATAACTCCTCTTATCATAGTGCGATAAAGATGTCGCCTTTTGAAGCATTATACGGTTATCCTCCTCCAAAATTAGCGCTAGGTAGCCCTCCCTCCTAGAAGCCAGGTGGAAGCAGTAGATGTCATATTAAAGGATCGACAATCAGCACTACAACAATTGAAGGCGAATGGAGCAAAAGCTCAGAATAGAATGAAGCAGTATGCTGACAGACATAGAAAGGAGCGACAATTCTCAATTGGGGAATGGGTGTACTTAAAACCTCAACCATATCGCCAAGTTACAGTGACCGGACTGAGAAATAAGAAACTAAGTCCAAAGTTCTATGGGCCTTATGAAGTAATTAAGAAGATAGGAGCAAGCGCTTACCGCCTCAATTTACCGGAAGGTTCAGCAATCCACCCGGTTTTCCACGTCTCGCAGCTGAAGGCACGAATTGGAGATCAACAGACAACCCTACCTCATCTTCCAGTACTGGGTCCCTCAGGTAGCCTACAACCTATGCCAATTGCGATCCTAGCCAGAAGAATGGTGAAGAAAAGAAAGGAGGCTCCGCCTCAGATACTGGTGCAGTGGGCAAATCAAACCAGCAACGACGCGACATGGGAAAGCTACAAATCAATGGCGCAACGATTCCCAGATTGTATTCTCGCGGTCGAGAATTCTTTGAAGGAAGGGGGAATGTAAGGAACGGAAGCAGATTTGGGGCTAATTTGTTGTAATTTTGCGACGTATCGGCCTTGCTTAGTAAACATAGCTTAGTCAACATAGGCTAGGCAATGGGGCTAGGTAGAGTCTTCTAACCAAACAACTAGGTATTTTTTTCTTAGATATTCCTTTGGGGGGGATCTTTTCTCCTTTATTACTCCGAGGCATTGGGATAGGCGGCTTACCACAACGAAAAAACATAACCTCTCATTTGATGTACAACGAAAAAACAGAAAATTGAAGTGATATTCTTTTTTTGCGTTGCCCCTCTTTAAGGCACCTAACCTAGGATTACTTACCATCGGCCATTACCGGTGGATGCGGTATAGTAAGCAAGCATTGCGGATAAAGCAGTGGGTAGGCAATCAACGGTCATCTTTCTATGATCTTTACCTGTGCACTTGCCAAATTCAGCTCTGAGCGGCTATTCTTTATACTCAGCCAACAGGGACATTCTTTATATTCACTTAGAGAATAGCGTATAGACACTCTCCAATTTAGACCAAATCGGAAGTCGCTTATAGAATAGTAAGAGCATGGAATTGACTTCGTTTAGACAATCCCACGGAAACAGCCCAACGGCTTATACTCTATATCGGCACAGCATTCTACTTCAAGACATATTCTACTAAATAGTAATAAAGGATGTTACGTACGCGCCTATAGCCCCCTATTCCCAGAAAGAGTACGAGTAGGAAACTCTGGAGGTCGGATACGCAATAGGTAGCAGTTGGGGCTAGAGAACGACTAGTAGATCAAGTAGAGGGATTGGGAATGGAGGTCACCCACTGGCTAGGTGTTTTCTCTACTAGAATAAGAGAATAGGTCTGGTGAGTAGTAGTTGTGTAAAGCGGGTCACCTACTGTTATAATATGAGGAAATGGAGTTATCAAATAAAGAAAAAGTCCATGCATATAGTGAATTGGAATAGGCTTATTTTGACTTTCCTCGGAAATGCATATTAAGTTAGTCAATCAGAAAAGAGTTCATTGGAATTAAAGAATAAGAAGGAAAATGAATACATATATTTGTTGCTTAGAAAATGAATTACTAATGTATTTGGAACAGAAATCAAAATAGGCTTATCATCCGTGTCTTTGCTTGTCAATGTCAACCAATGTCTCTTGTGTATTTTTATATGTCATTTCATGGATGGATAATATCGTCTGTTGGAAAAGGAGAACTACTAACCTATATAGGAGGAATGAAAGAGAGAAGCAACCTATTGGTATTTACAGTTATTAGTTAGTCACATCAAAGCCCTACTTACCAGCTTGCCTACTAAAAAGCAAATAAAGAATCTAGATAGTCCCACCCCATAACTTTCAATCCGTTTCTTCAACAAGAACCAAATGCCAATCTGAAGCGAAAGAATCCCATACCGGATGCTACTAATAAATAATACTAAGCTTATTGGTTAACTTCCTCAGAAACTCCTATTCACAGACAAGAGAAGCCAAGAGCAAAGAACAGACATATTCTCTTATCGCCGTAGAGTTAGTTAGCCCTATTACCCACTTTCCCTACTTGATGACTCATCTGTTGCCCTATCTGTACCCTATGTGTACTTTGCTAATCCTACTCCCTTTGTTCCCTATTCTTTTCCATCAACAACTCATGCTAGTTTGGTTTTCCTTCTTACTTCATATTCTTTTGCATTTCTTCTTTTTTTTGTTTCCTATGAAAAAAGAGCAAAAAGCTCAAGGCAGGGGGATAGTTTCCGTATTAAGCTTACTTTCTCCTATTGCCCTGTGTTCAAGTGAAAAATAAGAATTAGGGCAGGCCTGTGTACGAGTGGCTTTTCCTAAGACTTGGAAGCTTTCTTTCTATAGCGAGTGCGAGGATCTGCAAGACCGACACCTACACCAGAACCAGCGGCTACTGCAGCAGCAACTCCAACAAAAATGTTAAAGGACTTAATGCTTTAGGAGATTAGGTTACCGATGTTGAGCTCTCCTAGGGCTAAAGTGGTATTTGAGACCCCCGGTGTATTCCCGGGGAGCCCCGAAAGCACTTCAAAGAAAGACATGCAGTTACGCTACTCCCTCTAGACAGGAGGGTGGTCATAGACAGGTTGCGTATCTTTCTTTCTCAATAGTGCCTGGTAATAAGTTCTTAAGATTTTGATACAACCAAAAGGACTATTAAAAAGGACATAGAAAAGGGGAATAGCTTAACCTCGGGAAAGTAGAGGTATCCCACCTTTGGATTGATCTCTAAGGACGGATCCAAGAGTAGTGCTCTAACCATCCATACAGGAGGAGGAAAGAGAGGTGCAGTTCTCATATTGCGTATATGGGTATGCGAAAAGAGATGCTACCATGAGAATCAGTCCTACGGTTCTCTTCTCCTAGCGCAGCAAGCTCGGGAACCCAACCCCCTCTATCATCGTATGAGGGGAAGAGCGATTTATAAGATGTAAAGGTAGTTTTGGAGACATAAAGCTAAAGACGAATTAGACTATGCGGCATTACCACTCACAATATATAACAAAGAAAGTAACAGGTATTCGGAACTTAGAATCAGACTATGCCGAGAAGAACTAGAACTGGAGGAAGCAGCGGAAAGGCTAATGAAAGAACTAGAAGAACTAGAACGAGAGGAGGTAGAAATGGTATAAATAGAACTAAGAGTGGAAAAGGAAAAGAAAATCGTTGGGGAACCGCTACTATGCTGGGAAGACGAAGACTAAAAAGAGGAAGGAAGAAGGGACGAATAAACTGACATACGTAATGTTCTGTATGAAGCAGATTGATCAAAACCATAGTATGACTCGCATAAGGCCAAGATAAGACTTTTCATTGCAGTGATAGATAAGGTTGAAGGCAGACAGAGTCTTCCATACTGTTCCAAAGTGATGTAAGTAGACTCACAAAAAAAAAGAATCCCCATACTTTCATAGTAAAAAAACATTCTTCCGTGCTATAAACGCCAACACACTTAGACTAACTCTCTTACTCTCGTATAAGGTCGTTCCTTGAATGGAAGTTGAGCTCAATTACATCCACCTTTCTATCTCTCAGTAGAGACTCTTTTCCAACCTAGACTTCTGAGTATAGTAAAAAAAACCTCTTTAAATTCTTCTAAATTTTAGAAAGACGCTTTCTCAGCCTCTTCTTGAGTTATAAAAGAAAAAAAGTAAATCAGGGAAGGGATATGTGGGTTTGATATAAACTATGAAGGAAGCTATCCGAACTGAATTGACCAACATGGGAGTAAAAAGAAGAGAAAATAAATGGGCAGAGAACAAATGTAAAAAAAAAGGACAATTTCACTATGCATATATGGGTGCTCATTACTTAAGTTATTTACTGATTGAAGATAAGAAAGCGGCTGTAGTAGTAGTATTTAATCCCCAGGTTGCTTCTGTACCACTCACTTTCCAGTAATGGTTCCTGCGCCAATAGTTCCGAAACTGCCTTAGGGTAGAGTCAGTGAAGATCTGCTGCTTTAGGAGCTACGGATGCCCTTGTGTCTACTAGTGTTGGAGAAGGAACGAACGAATATACCCTCTATCCAATACCTGCTTTATTTAGATTTATTAATTTAGTGATCATTGATGTGAGCAAGACTAAATGCAAAATATATTATCACTACGGTACCGGCATTACTTATTCAAGATTTCGGATAACCTCAGAATCGTCTATAGTTAAGAGTTGCCTGCTTTACCTTGAGGACCCTGCCTGCACCTTCTTCCACTGCCAGTGGGTTATCCCCAATCTGCCGCCCGATTCCTACTCTTGAGGAAGTAAATAGATCTAAACGGAAAGATTTTGCTAATAGTTAAAGAGCACCTAACCCTATAGAAAGCCGAAAAGGAGTAAGTAATCAAATCCAGCTTGCTTGCTCTATTTGACTAGCTTATTTGTGGAGGAGTAAGTCTAGGTATATTTCCATTAGTGAGGGTACATAGTAATCTGATATGGTTTGGCAAACAGCATTTCCTATTGCCTTTGCAAGGAGAGAGCTAAAAGAAAGTGACTCCCCTCGCTTGGACTGACCTACTGTACGGCCGGGCTACCCTTGCTTCACCGGCAAAAGCAGCTTTTATTCACTCTCCTTCTGGTGGTCTAACTCTTTCACTCGTAGCTTGCCCCACATAAAATGAGTTCCCCGCTGTAAGGGAGATTCATAACTGGTTGTAAGGTCTGGGATACCCATTCTTCTCCAGCTACTTTCGCAACACTCGATTTTTTTCTCCTGGGGGCAATTCTCTTCGATCCTCTCCCTACGGTCAATTTCGCTCCGAGGGTTAGGTTCAAGGGGAATAGTGGTAAGAAATAGCTCTACTTACCGACACGACTGGAATGAGGTGCGTAGCTATTAGCTACCACAGGGCTTACCTACTAAGAGCTGCACCGGATTCGTGTTAGAACCTTTCATTCTTCCCTCCTTCTTTTATTCTATTACCGAGGAAAACTAAACAGTACACGGAGCCACAGGCCATCCTAAAATCCCTAAACACAGTTTGGTGTGTTTCCTAGCTGAGGTAGATGAGGTACTCATTTGAACAAGTACCTCATCTGCCTCATGAAGAAAGGACCTGACGGTGGGGTCATACCTTCTTTCTTGATTAGGCCCTTCTTGATTAGGTTTGACTGGGTCAATAGGTGTATTGGAGATACTTATCTGAGATCTGCGGCAAGTCATCATAAATGGGAAAGAAGAGAAAAGTGAGTTCTTTCACGAGCTTAAGGAGAGTGGGAGGATTTGACGACTATTTAGTATGTGAAGCTCCAGAGAAGAGAGATTCTTCCAGTTCGCCCGTCTATCCTATCTATGTATTCCAACTCCATACATCCCAGCTATTCCGCAGAGTGTGACGAACAGGTATTCCTTTGCCCCCTATTCACAGCTATCCCGCAGAGTGTAAGGTTTTGTATTGATTTACTTAAGAGCTGAAGTAACTTGCTTGAAGGCGAAGGACAGGTAAGGTTGATTTTCTTCCTTCCAGATGAGCTAGTTGATGTAGTTCGCCCCGACGGGTAAGGATTGGTATTCCAGGACAAGACTCTTTGATCTACTAGGAGCTTTACGCCCAGTGGGGTCTGGGGAACATGAATTGAATTTCTTTGCTTTCGCTTCGCTTGACTATTTTTTGAGTGTGGTACCACCGGTATATGAGAATGGACCTTTCCTACCGAACTAGAATCTATTGTTCAGATCAAAAAATACCTTTGACTTACACCTATAAAAACTACTAGCTAGGGAGCCTACTCCTTTCCTTACACGGATTGGATTCACAGCGTATACTTCTTTTAGGTATTGCACAAATACTCTACACCATTATAACCCACCTCCCCTAAGAAAACCCAATAGAAAAGTGAGCCAGCGCAGTACTGTTTTTGCAGCTTGACTCGGAAGGAATGTTATAACAGCTGAAGGTCAGAGATAGCTAGTAGATTAGGTTATAAAGAAAAGTGGATTACCTGGGTGGGGACACCCAGACTCTAAAGAAGGTAGATTACGTACCAAAGAACTAGGTGCTTCTCCTCAGATTACTATAAGATTGTCCAGACCTAGTGAAGTAGGGAATTTGCCCTACTATAGAAGAGTATCGTAATTAATCTAAGTACTGGGGATAGGAATGAGAATTACTTGACTGCTATTAGAAGTGATGGAATGACTCGGACAGCCTAAAGTATGGTATTCTGCGGTCAAAACTTATCTTATATGGGAAACTCGATACTCGGAAGTAGCTAGAGTTGTTGGTTTTCCTGCTTCCTGGGCAGTGGAAGGAGCCTCTTGCTTTAGAAGAACAGTTGGTAAGCTCGCTCTTGGTTGAAAGATGAGGTACCCAAGCCAAGATATGCGCCTATTCATACTAGTGTTAAGCAAGTGGTGCCGGATGTTCAGCGTAAGTAAGAAGTATGGGATGACCCGGGAGACTAGAGCTGATCCTTTTTTCCAGCAATGACTACTACTGGGAATGGGCGGTATGTTCCGTGTTTATTAGGTCCTTTTTTTCTTTGATTTCACGAGCTACAGCAGTTGGTTTCGCGTAAGCGAGGGACATATCATATATTAATAAAGCTCATTTGGTCGCCATATTAATATTAATGATAAGTAGGTCGCGAGGCGTATTTAAAGAAATGAAATAAAAGCATTCTTCTTATAAATAAAGAAATTCCCGGCTAGACGATTAGCCTGTTGGTTTGGCATGAAATCAATTCCTAGAAGAATCAGGAAGAATAGATTCGATTTGCATAGAAGAGCTGGAGACGTCCAGTCCAGATTGGATTGGAAAAGCTAGATATTCTCTATTTGCATTAAAATACTGAGCTGGGGAGCCAGATTGTATAAAGACCCGAGGTTACGAGGAAGAATAAGATAGCCAATATTTCTATACCCCACGAGCTTACACATCAGAAGTTGATGCCCAGAAGTTGATGAGCCTACCTATAGAAAGTCTAGTAAGCCAAGACAGGTCCAAAGGACTGACAGATAGAAACCAAGCTTGCTGGCCGGGGTGAAACTGGAGGTAGGTTTTAGTGCCTCTTCGCTATAACCAATGGATTGTTAAAAAAGGGAGGGGATTTGATAGCCGAGTTTCGATAATACCCACTCGAGAAAACAAGAAAAGAAGCCCTGTATTAAGCACATCGATAAAAGAATGGATTTTTTTATGACTACAGCAGATATTTCATTTTTAACAAGCTGACCAGCCCTAAGCAGCAGGCGTCACTGCAAAAAGGCGGGTAAAGGGATGTTCCGGAAGTTTCTTACTCGCCCATCATATATAAGATAATATATGTATCGGAATGCTAATTACTTTACTGATAAGTGACTGAAAGAAGAGGTTTAGAAATGACTACCAAGATAAGTTGAGGCGGGCATTTGGATCTATAACCAGGCATTCCGACCTTGCAAAAGGCACTCGGGTTCTTAGAGTTCTTCTTTTTTAGGATAGTTCTTGATTGTGTGTGCCTCCCCTCTTATTTCCCATCCCATAAATTGGAGATAGATCCCTTTGTTTATGCCCTCGATTCAGCTTAAGGTAAGAACGGAAATAAGGAAACACTGTTTTGGCTCTTATTAAAAGTAAAAGAATCCGCACGATGTCCCTCTGCTGTAAGACTTCTTTTGGCTTTCTTTGAGTAATAGAAGACAAGGTTGGACACATTCACAGGGGGTCTCCATACACACATGATTTAGACCACTGTTCTTTCACCTTTTATTTATTAGCCAAACCGAGAAGCCAGATCTAGCTAGACAAAAGCCCCACTCTCATACATATATAAAAAACACCACTCTACCTCTCCTTTATAGTCGAGTAACAAGTTCATGAACCCTCCTGTGGAGTGTTATTCACCTTCTCCCTTTGGTCCAGTATCTTCCTTCTCGTTCCTGAACCCGGCACATATCTAATAAAAAACACCTCCAGAAAACCCTTTACTACCAACCAGTCTGAAATCCATAGAATAAGTCGCAAATCAAATCAAAAAGACAAATATTTGGGGGTAGTTTCTGGGGGTACCTTTGCTATCATAAAAAGGTGACCCGACGAAGAGCCCAATTAGTTACATTCTTTAAAGCATGAGAGTTTTTCCCCAGCGAGTAACTACTAACGAGCTCTACACTACTAATGTGTAGAGCCAGAGACGAGCCAGGAAGAAGCCCCGGGTAAGAACTATTTGACCCAACTACCTACTTCAAAGCTAGAGCAAAGTCAGCTAGACCAAGCAAAGTAAAAGGAAGTATGGATGGTTAGTTAATATGAGTCCCAGAGAGATAATTGGCATAAGCCCGAGAGCAGGCAGATCAATCCCATTTTCAATTAAATTTAAGTAAACCTCAATCCTTTTTGACACATTATTTATCAATCTTATTGCCCAGGTATCATATAAGCCCCCTAAATAAACAGCTTGAAATACCAGAAGAAAAGCACCTAGACCTAACAAGATTAGGTGAATGCCCAAAATTGTAGTCATTTTATTTCGATCTTTCCATATATAACCGAAGAATGGAAAAGATTCTTCTAGTGGTTCAGGTTTTAGATGAAGTCAAACAAAGTGAACAATGTCAGGAATTAGCTGTGTGTAGAGAGGTAGGGGCTTGCTCAGTTAGTTCATTCATTTGCTTAATTGGAATGTTAGGGGTATCCATTCTGCTAGGAAACGACAAATCTTATCTGATGTCATTAGAGATAATCACATAGATTTATTAGCTGTTCAAGAAACCAAAAGAGCCAAATTATCACCTAGGATTTTGAGATCTATTTCCACAAGATTGGATTCTTGGGAAGGGCTTCCTTCTAGAGGAAGATCAGGTGGTATTTTGTTTGCTTGTGATTCCGTTTAGGAGAATCTCCAGTTCTAAGAACAGATTCTCACTAGATATACTTATAGAAACTAGGGCTTATAACAAATGTTGGAGGATTACAATAGTATATGGACCTGTAGATAATTATCTTAAAAATGAATTTTGGACAGAATTGGATAATTCTAATAGGGATAGAGATGAATTGTGGATTGTTTGTGGTGATTTCAATGCAATTAGGCATAGAAAAGATAGATCTGCTCTAATGATTCTAGGATAAGCAAGCAGTTCAATGCTTTTATTAGCAATAATAATCTCATAGAACATAGGTTAACAACTAGAAGATTTACATGGTCAAATGGTAGACAGTTTGCCCTTTTAGACAGAATTTTCACATCTATTGAATGGGATGATACATATCCTAGTAGTGTACTCAAAGATTTCAGTAGTTTTGGATCTGATCACTGTCCATTGCTGTTGCAAATAACACCTCCAGATTTTAAATAAGACACAATTTTTAGAATGGATCCTCAATGGTTTGAACTTGAGGAATTTGTGAAGTTGATTCATAAATGGTGGCTGTCCTGGGAAAGAAAACCAGGGAACTTTGCACAGCAAAGGCATGATAAAATGAAATTCCTTTTAAGGAAGATTAAGGGATGGTCTCAAAATGACTATAGGAAAACAAAACAAAGGGCTTTACAGACCCTACATAGGTTAGAATTTATACAAGAGATTAGGGATCTAAATAGAGAAGAACAAGAGGAATGGCATCACAATAATAATATTTTAGAGGATCTTCTTTTAGAGGAGGAAATTTATTGGAAGCATAGAGCTAAAAGAAATGGCTAGAGGAAGGTTATAGGAACACTAAGTTCTTTCACAGGATAGCTACACATAGGAAAAAAGCTAATAGGATAACCAGTTTGGAAATAGATAACAACATTACTCACTCTGTTCCTGAGATGACTAAGCATATTACTGATTACTACCAAGATATTCTAGGGGTACCTGGTAATAAATATGCAACATTAGGTAGTTATTTTTGTCCATTGTACGGAACTGGCTAGGTTTATAAGCCCCCCCGCAAGCTGATGGAGCTCCAGTGACATTCAGCTTGGAACGCAAGGACAGAAACCGAGGAGAGGATAAAGGCTTGGTCAGAATATCGGCAATTTGGTCTTGTGAAGAGATGAACCGAATAAGAAGGGTTTAGGAGAGAACCCGCTCACGAACAAAGTGAAAGTCGATTTCTACATGCTTCGTTCGTGCATTAAACATTGGATTCGATGCAAGGTAAGTTGCTCCAATGTTGTCGCACTAAAGAACCGGTGGGATTGACAAGGACACATGAAGCTCGGTGAGTCAGAATTGTATCCAAGCAATTTCGGCACTTGCAAGAGCTAGGCTTCGATACTCGGATTCCGTGCTTGAGCGTGCTACCGTGGGCTGTTTTTTGCAACTCCACGAAATTGAGTTTGAACCGAGATAGATACAAAACCCGGAAGTGGAACGTCGGTCGTCGGGGCATCCGGCCCAATCGGCATCACTCACTATAGGCGTGCAATGTGAGAGCGGAAGCGGGTTGAAATGAAAGGCCATGAGAGAGTGTGCCGGTAAGGTATCGGAGTATACGCTTAACGGAAGCCCAATGCGTAAGTGCATAAATTTTGAAACTTTGTTTACCGCAAATGCAATGTCGGGACGTGTGATGGGGGCGTATTGCAAGGCTCCAACAATGGTGCGGTAAAGGTGCGGATCATCAAATGGTTCGCTATCATGCTTTGAAAGTGAAACATTAGTGATCATGGGAGAGGGGCACGGGTTAGCATGAGCCTTATTAGCACGGGAAAGAATATCACCAATGTACTTTGCTTGATTAAGATGAACCTGGTAGAGACCACTTCGATGCCAAGAAAGTAGTGTATAGGTCCCAAATCCTTAAGAGCAAATTTGGAGTGAAGGAGGCCGATGAACTCCATGATTTGATTGTTGTGGCTTCCAGTAACAAGGATATCATCGACATAGACCAACACAACAAGGGTGCGGCCTTGAGAGGAAAGAATGAACAATGAGGGGTCATAGCGAGATGGAGCGAAGCCATGTTCAAGTAAAGCGGAGCTTAAGGTATGGAACCAAGCCCTCGGTGATTGCTTGAGACCGTAGAGTGATTTCGAGAGAAGGCAAAGGGCCGGGAAGCATCGACAAAGCCGGGCGGTTGACTCATGTAGACCGTTGCAACAAGATCGCCATGTAAAAACGCGTTTTGCACATCCAATTGATGAATAGGCCAATGAAACGTCACCGCAAGCGCAAGGATAACCCGAATAGTCGTAGGGCGAACGACCGGGCGGAAAATCAACACCTTCAACCCCTTAGCTACGAGTCGTGCTTTATAGCGTTCAATTGATCCATCGGCTCGGCGCTTTACTTTGCCCATTTACACCCGACAATGTGTTGATCGGAGGGAGGGGCAACAAGAGTCCAAGTATTGTTTTTGGCAAGAGCATCGATTTCGACCGCCATTGCGTGCCGCCGGAATAGCAGTAGCTTGAGAAAAGGAAGTAGGCTCTGCATCAATAGAAGCCAAGTAAGCAACATGGTCAGGAAAGGTCCTGAGTCGGCGAGTCTGATCACGGGTGCGGGTCACCATAGGATGAGCAGAGCTTTAAGGCAGTGTGAAGGAAGGGGTGGAGATAACAGGTGGAGAAGAAGGGGGCTGGGGAAGGATTTAATTGGGGAGCGGAGCTGTGGAGGTTAGAATTTGGGGAGCCCAGAGAAGCGGATGGAGGTGAGGAAGTATTTGTGGGTTGGTTTCGGCCTGGTGAAGCAAGGTGAAATGGGCCCGAATTAGAAGGGATTCTTGGGCCTGAAGGATATAAGTTGTCTGGGCCAGAGGGATAAATTCAAGTAGCTAAGACATGATTGGTGGGGCTGGTTTCGGAAGAGGAAGTGTGAGGCGGTTGCGCACCAGTAAAGGAGAAACAGAGAGCAATTGTTGAGGTGCAGGTGGATCCGAGCCATTGAATGAATCTGAAGAGGCTGTTGCATGTTGAAAAGGAAACACCCCTTCATCAAAAATAACATGTCTAGATACATCAATTTTGTTAGTTGGTAAATGTAAGCACCGGTATCCTTTTTGTGAAAGAGCATATCCGAGAAAAACACAAGGTAGGGCGCGGCGAGATTGTAGCTTATGATTCTTGTAGGGTTTGGTGAGGGGAAAGCATAGGCATCCAAGGACCCGAAGAAAGTGGTAGCCGGGTTGAGATTTAAAAAGGGTAGTGAAGGGAGGAGATCTCTCATTTAAGTGCAGGTTCGATTCCTGCTCGCTACAACTACTCAATAAGTATGACGCGACCAGACGTACAAGCAAAAAGTAAACAAGAATAAAGAATAGAAACTACACTATTTACTATTTTAATTTAAAAAGTATTTAAATTAAAGGATCAAAATCTAGAAAAATTAAATAGGAAGAGACGTCGTGTTATTTGTTGCATTACCGTATCGTGTAATATTCATTTTGACTCTCCTTTACAGCTCACCGGCCAACTGAAAGCGCGTCCAAGGAAAGTGCTGCAAAAATAAAGTCATCTGCTCCAAAAAGCAACGGATTGAGCACACTAGCGCTAGCGCGAAAGCCGTTGCGCGTTAGCACGCGCAAACAAGCAACGGCTGCACTGCGCGAAAGCCGTTGCGCGTTAGCACGCGCATCCATTTTCTCCGTTTTCTTGCTAGTATTAAATCGAAAATCCCCACAACTCCTACTGCCCCGGCACACCTATGCTTCCTGCATCCCGGGAACTCACCTGGACTTCACCCAGAACGTATCTCCATCTCCAATGTTTAACCCGTACCAACCGTTGCAAGTAAAACACCAGCAACGCTTAAATGCGGCGCCAACTAAGCGGGTCGGGGGGCTCTTGAGAATAACGAAACGGACTTATCCAGCGATGCTTCGGGGAAGTAACCTCTAATATGAACCTTTTTCTTGAACTATTATATGTAGATTCCTACCTGGAAATAATATGTTCTCTTATAAGGTAAGGGGTAATCCATCCCACTAGCACTGGTAGCCAGAATGAATGGGCTTACCTTAGCACTCGAACTCTCTCTTCTGTCAAAAGCAGAAACTCAGCCAAATGCTCCACCGGAATAATTCCACCTAAATGAGTGATACTCATTTTCTCATCATTCTCATTTTGAGGAATAACGCCACTTTCATCACCGAAACAACGCACAATTGGTAGAAAGATGAGCAGATTTCCACTCATCGTTCTTTTGGTTGTACTCTTGGGTCCGGAAACCTATGAGTCTAAGAATAAGGAGGAATAGTTCTTGTTTTCAAATGTCGTCAATTTGGTCTGCTAAATAAAAGATTGTATTCACTTGATGATTGGCAGAAGTTCGCTAATGAGTGGGTTGCACTAGTGGCTAAATTCTACCAAGAAAGAGGTTGGCACGAAAGATAGAGTTCCATCGGATATGGAAAGATCAAAGAAGTAGGCGAACTGCTTATCAAGGGCGAGTATTTGCTTGGTTGTCTCAGAATCTTATATTTGATGGAGGATCACATAGGAAAAGATATGAAATAGAAAGGTATCCCAGTGCAGAAAGTTGATTCACCTCCGAAGGAACTGGCTTTGAAGTACCAATTTTTATATATGGACCCATGAAATTGTTATCATATGTTTAGGGAGGCTCATGTTGGAGAGATATTTTAAGTAATTTGTTGAAATGGAAGGACAAAGCAATTACTTAATAGTAAGACAGTGGATTCTTCCACTGGTGCAGAAGGGGAAGAGGAGGTGACAGGGGGAAACACTGAAAAAGGCAAAGGGATAGTAGAAGATTCAGCTGAGTTCTGTTTCATAGATGAGGATTCTGACCAAGAGGTCTATCAGGAGAAAGGGGCTAGTTCCTATGCTGGTACAGATGCAACAGGGACCCAAGGGTCTGGCTTGGGTGGAGGTGGAAATGAGGGTTCTGAGAAGCCTGACAAGGCTGGTGTCAGTGGTGGGGAGAAAGCTGGGGAAACTGGGGGAGGCAAGGGACTGATTAACCATTAGTAAGGGCAGGAGTAGGCGGGATAACGGTTGTTGTTGTCGGAATCAAAGCTGTTTTTCGGGATAAGCAAAGCCCCACCGATTCCCTTTCCTGACGCAGGAAATTCCACAACAATAGGAAGAGAAAGATCTGGGCGCTACGAGCAGGCATGCCATGCATAGTAGACGTTGAGAATAGGACGCATAAAAGTCAGGGAAGCTAGAGTAAGCTTAAGCACAGAAGGAGCTGTCCTGGTCCTCTTAGTACAAATCGGCTGTTTGTGCCCTTTTACTGTGAGGGAGATTTATTTGAAGAGGTTTTATTTCGAGATGGGAATCATAGTAAGGCAAGGAAGGTTCTTTATCATTTAGTCTTCTTGGCAAGAGGAATTTCTTGCTAACGGTTTGATCCCCCAATGCCCGAATTGCACTAGTCTCAGGGACCCAGAAGAGGCTTTTTTCACACATTACTAGTAGAAGAGGATGGCATTGAATCTGTAATAAAACTGTGTTAGAAAATGCACAGAAAGGGTGGTTCTTGAAAACTCCCAACAGAAGAATGGTGTTCGAGTCTCGAGGCCGGCCACTTAGGTAGCATGGTCATTTATAGATTGGTGGAATGCCCCAAAGAAACTAGAGAGCACATGTTCTTTTCCAAAATAGATAAATCACAAGTAGAGCAAAAGAGCAAATTATCTGTACCAAAGAGCAAATTCTACCCCTTTGATAAATTGAACAAGAACATACCCAGCAGTCAGTGGAAGTGGAAGTAGATTCCAGACTGTTTAGATAAGTGATGCTGAGGTGTTTAAGAGATTCTACGAAGACCTAGTCAATTATGTAAGAACGGCTATGCATGGCAAAACGTATCAACTCAAAGGAATGCAAGCTATTCACAAAGATTCACCCGGCAAGTGATGTTGCCTGTCTACCTACTATGCAAAGATTCAATAAATGAAGTCAACAATTATTTGACTAAGTTGTGCGCGAACAAGGAAGAAAAGATGGATTGAACGAGACCCATCAGAGACAGATTCCACTCAAGTGTACTGGGTACGTTAGCTGCCATTTTACAGGTGTCAAACTTACACTTAAAAAAAAAACTGAAGAATTCATTCCAGGGGGGGGAGCCTTTACTTCTACACTGAGACACCTTAGTAAAATATGTGCGTGCTTCCATGAGAGCCAAATTGGTCGTCACTGAAAGGACGATAAGATATAGAGGTGGTGGAGAAATAGTGACGAAGATTGAGAAAACCAAAAGAGGCAATATACGCAAATTTGCGCGGTGTCAAATCAAATTCAAGTTGTGTTGTACATGCCAAAAGGCAGGCAACCGTGGTGTGAACCGCATAGGCCCAAGAATACAGATCAGCCAAGTAAAGGCGGGAGCAATTCCAACAACAACCTGGTGTTCATGAAAAAAAACTTGAGCAGGTTTAAAAACAAACACGACACTATTTACGTACGATAAACTGAAATGAAAAAATACACACACGGCTCTATAAATAACTTCAATGAAAAAGAAAGAACAATCAATGAGTTTTACATGCATGTTTCAAGGCCTTTTTTCATTCCTCTGATGATTTCATAGAACGCCAAGCAGATCTCTTGTCCAATGATACTGTAGGAGCAGGCGACAACATTCCAATGGTGCAGCTGGTGGATTGGAGTATCACAGACAAGCCAACTTGCGAAAATGCGGCGCAGGACACAGCAACTTATGCTTGTGTTAGCAATCAAAGTGAATGTGGAAACGTTACCTATTGGTATACTTGTTCCTGTTCGGTGTACTACGAGCGCAACCCTCGTGTTTAGTTGCCACTATTGAGTTGGAACCCTGAACAGACTGCTGGTGTTAAGCCGGAGGAAGGCGAGGATCACGTCCAGTCATCATGCCCCTTATGCCCTGGGCGACTATTACGTGCTACAATGGACGGGACAAAGGTCGCGATCAGATCTCAGATCACGCGCGCGATCCCGCGAGGGTGAGCTAACCGTCCTCAGTTCGGATTGCAGACTGCAACTCGTCTGCATGAAGCAACCGTTTTGGATTATGTCAATCAATTATTATTCCTGGACCAAAATCACCCGGAATGACATTGATGTATATCTACAACCTCTGATAGAAGAGTTGAAGCAATTATGGAAACATGGCGTGTCGACATATGATGCGGTAACGAAGAGAAATTGGAAAGTACATGCTGCTCTTTTGTGGACTATCAACGATTACCCGGCATATGCAAAGGTGTCTGGATGGAGCACGAAAGCAAAATTGGCTTGTGCTCCTTGCAACAAGGACACATCCTCTCTTAGGTTAAAGCACGGGGGTCAAGAATTTTACATGGCTCATCGCAGATTATGACGTCGCTACCACCCTTGGCGTAGTAACAGAGATGCTTTCGATGGTAAGACCGAGACCAGGGGACCGCCTCAAATTTGGTCGGGAGATGATATTCTTCAACAATGCAATTCCTTTGAGCAAGTGAAATTTGGAAAGACTCCAGGAAAGAGGAAGAGAAAACGACAAAATGGAAGAAAAAGAGCATCTTTTTCCTTATTGGAAAACCTTATTGTTGCGCCATAACCTCGATGTGATGCACTTTGAGAAGAACATTTTTGTGAAATTGGTACTTTAGCTGATATTGAAGGTTGTTCGACAAAGGATACACTCAAAGCTCGCCTTGATTTGCAAAAGTAGGGAATAAGAAAAGATCTGCATCCTTGCAAAGAAGGCAACAAGTACGTTTACCGCCTAGCATGTTATTCGTGGAGCAAGGAGGAAAAGTTCTCGTTATGGAAGTTCTTCGATTCGAACGAAGGGGTCAAAATGCCTGACGGGTATGCATCAAATAGAAAGCGATGTATACAGGATAATGAGTTCAACATCAGCTGTCTTAAAACACACGATTGCCATGTCATCTTTCAACAGTTACTTCCCCATTCGTGATCTACTCCCTAAAGAAGTTTGTCAACCCAATTTTTTGGTGAAGTTGTGTGCTAAGGAGCTTCGAGTCGAAGAACTAGATGAGTTAAGTTCGCACTCTTGCTGATCAGCCCTAGGTAAGTAAGCAAATCGGATTAGACTCACCCTTGCTTTAAATAATTGGAAATTCAAAGGCTTAAGTCCTATTTC
This sequence comes from Carex pumila, assembly GCA_033356055.1. Classification (NCBI taxonomy): domain Eukaryota; kingdom Viridiplantae; phylum Streptophyta; class Magnoliopsida; order Poales; family Cyperaceae; genus Carex; species Carex pumila. The sequence goes on from JARJHM010000358.1 coordinate 203,179, forward strand.
GATCGCACCAACTGCAATAATAAGGCGCGGAGCGTTGAATTTCTATTCCATTTATTTCCTCCCTACATAAGTAAGGCCGCCAAGGTCAAAGCAAAGGGAAAGGCTCGTTCGTGGAGACCATGAAATCGATTTTCTTTTACACAGCGTTCAGCCAAAGAATAAGCTTTTCTTCTTCTCGAATCAGCAGTTTTCGCAATTTAATAAAAATAAGTCCTACCCGCCCCGAGGCATTTACCAAGGCTACGCACCTTCCCGCATTCCTTCTGTGTGTGATATGATGCCAATTCCCCGAAAATCATCCCCTCTTTGCAAGACAAGGGGCTAGGCGGCTGATGTGGATGGAGAAAAAGCGTGGTCAGACTTATGCGTTGATGGATTCTTCCATACTTGTGAGACGGAAAGGGCGAAGCTTTAATAGCTCTTTCTTTGCTTTCATTCAAGTGGTAAGGCATGCATTTCTAGCTCCTTCTTCTAGGAGGTGATACTGCAAGGGGCATCAGTCCTTTCTGAAGAAAATGCCTTTTCTGATGGACAGATGGCTTCAATTCAAAGGATAGGATGGAAATATTATAAGACTCCTCCTCTTTCGCTGCGCGCCTTACTTACTTGTTTTGGTACCTCGAGTTGTGGATTTCTTACTACCTAAGTCATTCCATATATTTATTATTATAAGAAATTCTGTGAGAAAGAAGTTCTTCGCTCCGGGCCTTGACCACTTGAATACGGGTACAGCCTTGGGGAGATTCTATATACTTTTTTCGGTGAGAAAACTAGCTAATCAAGGACTCTGTTAGGCCTGACTGCTTCGACGAAATCCCATCCTCCTTCCTGCTTATCAAAATACTACATCCTTCGGTACGCCAGATCGTATGATGTGGGTTCTCTCTCCAGACTTTTGACACCGGGTCAGAAAGAAAGATATATCTGACCAACGCGGCCCAATAAAAAAGGCAGTTTCAAATTGCAATGTAGTCCCCAATGTCTTGCTTAATCCTTTCCAAAACTAACTTGTGAAGACTTTGTTTGTCGCTATCTGAAACTATATACTTAAGACGCCCATACGCAGATCGCACTTTACGTCCTAAGTCGACAAGAAGGTTATTTGGAAGGAGCTGTGAGTTAGGCGGTAGATCCACCCCAGGATCGCCGAAATAATACCCCTCGTCGCCTTGTCTGCCGACAGGTTGGTTATAGGCTAGACGAAAGGCAAGACTGCGAAGGTATTCCTCAGTAGGTCATAGATTTGAAAGATGCTTTAAGAATAAACCCGGTCGTGTGCCTTTAGTTTGCGCGGTTCGTGGGTCCTCGGGAAATGTGAGTTCTCCTATAACAATAGCTACCGATTCTCACCTTGGGAAAAGGGAAACTTCTTTTAGAGTGGCCGAGAGCAAGTCAAGCTGCCAAGTAAGCAATTCATTCCCTTCTTCGGCAGCTATCTATGTATGCTCCTTCCTTGCCTTTGATCTATTCCAAAGACTTTTTCCTTACTTTCACTAAGCCTGCCAGCCTATGCATCAAAAGATGTTTCATTATGCGTTAGGTAAGGAGCAGTTGCTTGTGGAAAGATGTTATTGTTCAAAAAGTGTGGTGATACTTCTTTTTTTTCTGCTGAGTAGCATGCTTATTCTACCAAAGAAAAAGATGTCGTGCGATATTCTAATTTCAACACTAGATGACAACGTTTGACTGAAAAAAGCAATCTTTTTTAGCCACGTCATCCTGGTCCGTTTGATCAAAGAATTGAAGGGTTCCGATCCGGCACAAACAACTAGCTATTTTCAGAAAACAACAATGCCAATTGATACGGGGCCTGGACCAACATCGAAAGAAAGCACTGGCGCGGGAATTCGATGAAATGCTGAAAGCACCACCCGGTGAGAAAGTCATGCTTCAGATTTTCTTCAGCTACTTGAAGATGCATGCCGGCGGCATGGGCCCAACTCCTTCGATAAGGTTCTATCAAATATGAATGGGACAATACAATCGAATATGGCAGGCACTCGTCATTAATAATAGGCAAACTTTCATCTATCATTTACTATATTTCCATACATACGCCTATGGAAGTGCAGTGAAGGATTGCAAGATGAGTCAAAGGAATTGGAAACCTGCTTTTATCGGTGTATGGTGCGACTCGTAGGGACATAGATCTGGGGATTTCCCACCCAGAGCAAGTCCCGTCGGTCAGTAGCGGACGTATCGGCGCTGACCCAGTACCTTTTTGCTACAAGAAATTCCAATTATTCCGGCTCGTTCCTAATAACTCATTTTGTAGCCCATCATATGAAAATTAGAATGAAAGGAATAAACGTCCTCACTTGGCAGCATAACGGATTACTTTAGGCTAAATCCTACGTACTAAGGCTTATAATTAGTTACCTCTAACGATTACTATCGAGAATATATCTCTCTCTACTCTAGCCTTCCCGTCACCTTCTCTTAATCCGCAGGACATAGGGTGGGGGATGGATAGCTCTTCCTCTGTATATTCTTGTGCGACCCAGGACTAATCTGAGAATGAATGAGCGCATTCCACTAGAAAAAAAAAGGAACGTTGGTCGCAAACAAAGTAAGTAAAGTAAAAACGTTTGATTTTCAGCATGAAACAAACTGCCGCCCTTTTTTTATTGAATTATTTTGACATCTTATTATGTTCGTTGTTATAACAAAGGATTTGAACTCACCTACATACATTTACATATGAAAATTCACTAAGAACACGCTTTTGACTTAATTGAAATTAAATCAGTGAAAAAATATTTACGAAGCAGTGCACGGATTAAAAAGATAAAAAGAAAAACTGATTGCGATGTTCGATCATTAAGAAAAAATTCCAATTTACACAGGGCTAACCTATTTATTGACTTCCCGCCGAGACGAAGAGCGATGCAATGTCCTACTTCAAGCCGTTAGATCTGGTGATGCACATATTTTGATCTCTTTGGAGCTACTTACTAACTAAGGACACCAACAAACGAAAAAAAGTTAATGAGTTTGAAATGCTAATTATGTAGATATAAATAAAAAACCAAATAAAGTAAAAAGACAATATATATAAATTTGTACTTGGTGTCGCTATCCATTTAGCACAGATTATTTGGCTCCCTCCGAGAGTGCTCCAACGAGATGCAATGAGATAAGCGTAAAATGGGTTAAAAAAGGATCTCATTCGTAGACATAATACTTTTTTCTGCTGTTTAAATTTCAACATGGTCCATTGTGGTTATTGCACAACAGCGGAACTAATAGCGAGACCACAGAGTTCACGTTATATGTGTTCACGAGCTAAATACGAAAGTGTGTCCTCTCGCCACCAGCAAAAAACCCTTGCCAGTATACCCAGCTTTTGCAATGGCAGTCTAAAGACCCTCTCTCTGTGTTCTCCTACAATCGCATAATAAATAAGCAAAGAATGAATAAAGACTGCCATAAAATTCTTTCTTATATTATTGATTTTATAAGAAAGGCAAATAAAAGACCTTAATATTGGGAGCAAAACCACCTTTATCTCCAACATTGGTTGCATCCTGACCGTACTTCTTCTTTATCACAGCCTTTAACAGAAGAATAAAACAAAAACGTCAGAAAATGCACGAACTTCAAACAAAAGAAAAAAATGAGTTTAAATTTCACCTTCAAAGGTCAACTTCTACACCCATCTTCATTGCTCCCTTGAAGGATGCGGCACCCACCAACTGGTGGGTCATTAATTCCTAAAAGCAGACAGAAAGTTAGACAAGCAAAACCCATATGAAACTAAAAGAAACTCTTCTGAAACCAAGCATATAGATAATAGCAGGAATAATTCATTATTTACCTGCATTGCAAGCTTGTTTCCTGCGTGGGACCCACCATTGATTACATTGAAAGCCGGAACAGGAAGCACCAAGTGCTTGGTTTCCAGCAAGATTTGCAATGTGCTACAAATGGTGGCAGAAAGAGATAGGAAATGATTTGTTAGATGAGTAGAAAATAAGGAATGAGAATATATCAAGAGGAAAATAAGGGTTCTAACCTGATAAAGGGGAATTTTCTTTACACTAGCTCCGGCTTTGCACATAGCAAGCCAAACCACAAATATTGCATTTGCACCAAGAAAAAATATGCATACCAAAAAAGTCTTTCTAATTTAGTCAGCTGAAATAAATATCTGGACAATAAAAAAATGCGAGATGAACATTAGCAAAAAGCGCCGGTACCTTTTGTTTGCACCAACCCCACTCATTGGAAGTTCCATCAAGCTGTTGCACCATGTAATTGTCCATTTGGGTCTGCTCTGTTGGGTCCTGTCAAACAAAGCCATATAGTATGTTTAATTATAACATTTCTAGTTATAGAATTGAAAATGAAAAACGTGATAGATAAAATGAAGCTCAAAGATAGCATGAACCTTGCCAACCAATGCTGGTCGGTCCAATGCGCCGCATTCATTCACATTCTCCATCCAAAGCCTAAAAATGCAAAATATAAATATGTACATAAATTAGGTAGGTATCAACTCAATTTGTCAATTGTCAAAAGAGAAAGAGGACGTATATATTTTTTTTTTAATCAAAAATCCGACATACAGAAAGGTATAAGCGAAGTACCCTAAGAACACCTTTTCCCATGTAGTAAGATCCACCATCTCTCAACTCCAAAGCTTCATAAAGACCTAAAATTTGATATATCAAAGTGTATTTTTCACCAGCTTACAATTATTTTATTAAATTAGGAAAAAAAAGGAGATGTGTTGTTGTTTCAAGTACCTGTCGAGGCGCCACTCGGGACGGCTGCTCTTGCAAAGGTTCCATCAGACAAACAAACATCCACCTAACAAGTTTGACCAGACATTTATTTTAATAACTACTAAATGAAAAGTTTTTCACTAACTGCCTGCTCCTAATCTGGACAAAAAGGAAAAGATCAAAAACTTATTTACACTTTAGAGCTTTTCAACAAATTGTGCAATTCAAAGATCATTATTACTTCTCTACTCATGAAAACTTATATAAAAAAACACGAAGAGTACTTTTTCTTTTTAGAAAGAATATTTTTCAGAATTTCTAGATTTCATTGTATAAAATACAGATAAGTCAACAAAAACTTAATAAGAGAATCAACCTAAATCCTAAACTTCTCTCTGTAATAACCTACTGAAAGGATCCAGATCTACAACTTCGGCCTATATTTTGAGACTTAAGGTTTTGGGTTTACGGCAGGCAGGTTTCAGGTAATAATTATTTTTCAAACACGAAAAATACTGGACGAAATAACAATCAAAGAGAAGTATTACTTGTGTTTCAGTCAGATAACACTCAGAGAATTCCCTGAATGAAATATTAGAGGATATTATCCGACTATGAAAGTAGAAATTAGTCAAAAAATAGAAAAACAAAATAACCTCAACCGTCGGATGGATTACCACGGCGGCTATCGAAGGAAGATCTTCATGGCACCTTCTATCAAGTAGAGAGTTGATGAGTATTGGTCATGTCATTATTGTATTTTGTAAGTGGATTTTTTTGGTGAGTCATCCACAGACTCGTCCCATGTGAATTCAAAATCTTAGTGCTGGTATAGGTGTGGGCTCTTTTTCTCCGCTAACTAGGTATAGGTAAATTCCTTCTTTTCCTGCGGTATATAGGTAGGATATAAATACTGATAGAAGGATAGGTGGCCCTTGTCAGAGCTCCACCTCCAAGTTGGCGTGTCAGGTTGATCAGTGAGAGCGGCATCCGTGGCATTTGTAAACTGGATAAGTCCTGGTCTAGGAAGTGAAATGGTCGGTTGGCGGAGTGCACGCAAAATCAAAAGTGTGCTTCGTGGATCGGATTAAAACTTTCTTCGTCCAATTCTCACTATTACGGAGACCTCCTCATATTTCTTCATTGGTTGATTGGGATTCTTCTTTCTTTTTTTCTAGAAGAGAGATCGATCTTCACGTCGGTATATATATTGGTCATTGGTCGGTAGCATAATGTATCTTGTTCGTAAATTACTTCCCGCTTGCCTCGGCGCCATCTCTTTTCTTTAGCAATCTTATAAAAAAAGTTATTGTTTCATTTCATATAGAGACCAATTTGTAGCTGCAATCTAAAGTTTGACTAATGTAGTCAGATTTCGATATTTCAACAAGGGTACCTACCATATCCGACTCTTTTCATTCAATAGAGTTCCTTAATTGATGGAAGCATAGGCATTGTTGCTAATCTTGGGCAATCCACCTACTTCAAAAACTCGAGTTGTGAAAAGGTTAGCAAATTGGATTCATGCTTTATATCCTCGTGCCACCTCTCCAAGTTATGCATACCCCAGAGGTTCAATCGCTTCAAAGCAGGAAATCAAAGACAGATCGGACTTCGTCCATCCAAAGACAAAAACAAAAGATGGATAGCTTCCTTCCTAGAATTAACAGAGGGAAAATACTTACTTGAAGTAAAGAATCACCGTAGTCAATGCTTCTGGTTAAATTGGACTTGCTCTATACCAACAGCAACTCCCAACTCTTCCAGCTCATACTTATACACACATATCTGACTGGTACGATCAATAAACAGTAGACTGGCGATTGGGGAGAGAGAGCCCCATGTCGAATCAAACAAAACTGCATTCTTGGGGTTTCAAAATCCCATATCAGTAGGCAACCACTTTTCTTCACGCATGCAAGTGATGACAGATAACATCTCCGGCGCTTGAGCTTCCTTTAATAATACTGCTGTAAAGCCTTGCTCTTATCAGAAAGAGAATGTGGAACTATTTGCTTGAATCTCTGAGCTGTGGCCCTTGAAGCCTCTTCAAGTCGAACAACCACCCCGGTTCTTCTTAGCTCGTCTTTCCATGAGAAGATCTTACTCCCCAAAAAACCCAAATCTATTACTGGCCATCAATTGCATTTACAAGGCACTGCCACTCTTATTCAGGTAAGAATGCTTCTTTTTTAGCTCTACTCTAAACCCAAGATTTTTCTTCACCCATTGAAATTGCTTAAACCTGCTTCAAAAATGCTCTTATGGGCAATACCAGATACAGAGCATTAAAGCTTCCGCCGATACCGAGCTTGCTCGCAACTCGAAGTTCTTGCTTGTAATGAAGGATAAAGTCTCCATATAAGTTTTTTTCGATGTGCCGGGAGGCAACTTACTTACTTATAGTTGATGAGGCGATCTCCCATTCTGAATCGAAAAGAATCGTACCTTTTGGGGTTTTCATCCCCAGCTGGGTCTTGACCCAACTATCTCGGTTAATGCTCTTTATAAGGTGAGAGGGGGAGAGGTGCTTATCTCAGAGAAATAGAATTAGCTTAAGGAGAGAGAAAGAAACCATTTGACCGGGTAAAAGAGCCTTTCTCCGCAAGGGACATAAGGTGCTTTCCAATGAACTCAGATGCCTCACCAGCAGAAAATATCACACCAATCACTCTCGACTCTTCTTTGTAATTAGATATCTTTTTGAATTAGATATCTCGCCTCCTTGGTCAATCATCGGTATGTCAACCATGTCTGACCCGATGTGAAGCAAACTCCCCCCACGCGTCTGTAGAAATAAAAGAGACTTATGGGGATTTGTAGCCAATGGAGGTTTTGATCCAACTTCCAGTCTTTATGCATTCCAAGAACCGATCAGGCAGCCGGACTCCCCCCTTTCGGTCTCTATCTCAAATGTAAGAACATAGTATCGGATCTTTTTATTTTCATCTTTGAAAAGTAGGCGTCGACTCTTAGGAATAACTTCCTTCGCAGCCACCCCAAATCTAATTCTTAAGACATAAAAATATATATGATCCTCAGAGCGTGGGTCAATGTCAACTACAAAACCCCCAAATTCCTCAGCTATATGATTTCACTCAGCTTCTTTCCATAATCTAGTAGGTAAGCCCCTAATATTAATCCAGACAAAAATCGGATCACTACCTCCATCATGACGAAATGGATCATAAGGTTCAACAGGGAGGGAAACAAGTGTCACCTAGCAAGATTTTCCCTTTGAAAAGAGCGATTGAGCGCCAGTTCTCATCAGGCGGGCGGCTCAACTCAAAATGACAAAAAGTTGTTGGGTATTGAACGAGCTACCCAAAGCCAGTTCGAAACAGGGAAGAGTTTAGCAAGATAGGATTGAATGTAGTGTGCACCAAAGCTTTTTCATCTATTAAAACGTTACTGTTGGATAGAGTGTCGTGAAGGATTTTATTGGCTTGGTTGGGGAAAAGCTTCAAGAAAGGAAGACGATTAGCGTCATCCATCTGTTCAGATGAGAGAGCAGGTTGAGAAGGAGGCGGGAGTAAGGTGATTGCTCGGCAATGGTGAGAGCGGTGGCCAAGGCAACCGCACTCAAAGCAAACGATGGAATTGCGACAGGAAGAGGAAAGGTGCCCTCTATCGCCGCAGCGAAAACAGGTGGGTATACCTCGCTGAGTGAGAGAGCGGATAGAATCAAGTTTCACCGAGGTCTTGGAACGATTCGTTAACACCCGATAGAAATATGCTTTCTGTCTTCTTCAACGCTGTCGACCTTTCATAAGCCTCAGAAAGTTACCATACACTGGGTGGGGTACACTGTGGGGGCTGTTGGCCTCTCGGCGTGCTCGGTTTGGCTGCTGAAGCACAGCCGATGTTTGGGAAATTCAGATATCGACAACTGGATCAAAGATGCCAAGAAATCCATGTCCGGGTTTTGGAAAGAGCATGTGGAGATGCCCGGTTGGCGATTAAGGCGCGACCGTCTTCAGTCAGCAGCGTTGTTTTGTGCGGCCGAGCGTCTAGATAAAAATGTCTACCGTCTGGCCTTTTTTTGTTTCACTTGAACGCTTAAGAGAGCGTCTGCGGTTAGTTTAGAGTATTCCATACACTGCTTGTGTGAGTGATTTTATAATACTCAGAAGATTTCCAATTTATTGCGAATCTGATAGAGAATCAGAGAGATTTTAAAACTTGCATTATTTTATCTAATTACTACGTTCTCCCTAAGTCAAACCTTGAGGTATAGGGGAAGGCACATCTATCATACCTCTGCAGCAGGAAGGGTGGAAGAGTCGTGCCCTCGTCCTTAATGCATCATTGGCACTGCAGTTGCAATTCGTAAAAGGGTGGTCATGCGTTGGGAGAATGCTGTCCCAGTTGCCGTTGAACTCGTCCTTTTTCATTGTCTGGTTGATTTTCTCTGTTGTCCCAAGTCTTCAAAGTCGTATAAAAATATATGTTGATTTGATCGATTTACCACTTAGAAAACTCCGAATCATGCGGTGGCAAGTTGTCACGTATTTGTGTGACGGCTAAAAATAGCGGGTAACCCCCAAGTATCGTGTGAAGCGTCTGCCCATGATCTGCACTCACAACATGTAAGCGAAAGTAATGCTCTAAATTAACGTTACCTTATAGACCGACCATGTTTCATGTGTCTTGACTAGAGCTGGCTGTTTTGCGAAACTCCTGTTTGTTTACTTTCATCATGTTCCTTTGGAATCGAGAAGACACCATGCGTGTGGATGAGCCTTCTGAAGAGGAAATTGTGCGGCGCATCAAGGAGGTAGGTAGATCCACTCAAGCTAGGATTCGAAGCCAGGATGAGTGGATCTACCGTGCCAGGTCCTTTCCTATTCTTCTACTTATATAGTTGTGACTTTGTAGAATTAGAACTAGAACATGAGGCATGGTAATGGGGCATGTGTAATATGAGATTTATCCAGTTTCGGCAGCGAAAGCCATCAAGCAGTAAAGGGGGATTATGGGAATTGCATTTTGGCCTCCTCTAGCCCGCCCGGTGATGAATGAGGCAGTTGAGTGTGTAGATAGGCAGGCGGCCTTTTTCTTTGCTTAGGGCCCATTCTTTGCATTCGGATCTATAGGTGTGTCAACCGGCACCCTTCCGTCCCATTTCCTTCAATAGATCAAGGGAATACTTCCGTTGGGATAGATATATACCTCGCTTTTACCTTGCAACCTCAATACCCAGGACTTTATGTTACCCATATCTTTAGTTTCGAAGGTACGATGTTGAAAGAGCTTCAACTCATAAATCCCAAGCTGGTCATTGCTATGACAATATCATCAAAATAAACCACCAAAGAAAAAAGCGTTTACCTGCTAAATTGATGCGCGAGTGATCTTAACTACACCGGTTAAGCCCAAATTCCATCACAGCAGCACTAAACCGTCCAACCTTCGCTCTGATACCAACTGACTGACGTAGCGTATAAGCGTAAACAAGGTTGGCACTAGATCCATGGAGGAAAGAATTCCACGTCTATCGTGAAAAGATGCTTTATTTCTTGTAAGTTAAAGGTAGTCTAGTCCCTCCCTTTGTGTTTTGAGTGAGAAAGCTCCCGCGTGCCCCTGAACTCTCGCTTTCGTTTTGTGAACATCATTCAAACCGCCAACAAAGCATAACTCTAACGATTCTTTCTATAAGATAAGAAATACCTTGAGAATACGCACCTCGATAAAGGATTCTTTTTCGTAGATAGTATGTCCTCCCTGCTCCATGAGAAGCAAAGAATGAAGCGGCGAGCCGTCGGAGCTGACTGAATTTGATCCAAACGCTATATGCTTAACACAAGTAAGTCGAACCTGGTGTTGGATTTTCTTTTTTACTCTATAAAAAGAAATGGTTTTCTGGTTTTTCCTCAAAATGCAAATTTTCACACACAATTGTTGCTTGCCTGGCAGGCAGAATGTGCCGGGACGAGAACGACTTGACGGAAAGGCTGGGACCGAAAAGAAACATGAAAAAGAAAGGCAAGGGCTTTGGTCAGGATTTTAGTCTTCCCCGGGGGGGGGGGCTGGCTTAAAAAAACCAGCAGTAGGAAAGCATCTCCATAAAGAAAGATGTAGAATCGTTAGAGCAACTTTGAACTCTTTTCCCGAAAGGCACTTTATATTTCTTTTTAGTACGGACTTTGTTTGATCTGATTATTCTATTTCTTTCGGTTCCGCTCGCTCGTGCCACTTACGTTACACTCGCTGGGTAGCGAGTCTTTTTCGGCCTCTCCACTCCTCCTCCCATGCCTTTCTTAGTTGGACCAACCCGACGCGGCGATTTCCGACAAGTCTTTCTTCATAGAGCAAGAAGCGGAAAAAATGAAAGCTTTATTTCTTGAGATTGATGGATAACCAATTCATTTGCCAATATAGTTGGGATATTTTACCCAAGAAATGGGTACATAAAATGAAAATATCGGAACATGGAAATAGATTATATACCACTACTGACTACCTATTCCCGTTGTTGTGCTTTCTCAAATGGCATACCCCTACAAGGGTTCAAGTTTTGATCGATATTTGCGGAGTAGATTATCCCTCTAGAAAACGTAGATTTGAAGTTGTCTATAATTTACTGAGTACTCGGTATAACTCACGCATTCGTGTACAAACAAGTGCAGACGAAGTAACACGAATATCTTCGGTAGTCAGTCTATTTCCATCAGCCGGCTGGTGGGAGCGAGAAATATGGGATATGTTTGGTCTTTCTTTCATCAATCATCCGGATTTACGCCGTATATTAACAGATTATGGTTTCGAGGGTCATCCATTACGAAAAGACTTTCCTCTTAGTGGATATGTGGAAGTACGCTATGATGATCCAGAGAAACGTGTGGTTTCTGAACCCATTGAGATGACCCAAGAATTTCGCTATTTCGATTTTGCGAGTCCTTGGGAACAGCGTAGCGACGGATAATTAAGAATCCACATATATATATATATATAAGAAGTCTAGTCCTGGGTGGGGACAAATAAATAGGAAATGCTATTTGCTTCTTAATACTCAAACTCTTTTTTGAAATGCAAGAGTGTCCACGACATCATTTAATAAGGAAGAAGTGTTATCGAACGCTACGCCCACGTATGGAAGAAGTCAAGAAAAATTCTTTCCGGGCGGGCACCCTTTTTTTCTTTCGCTGGCGCATTGATAGCAGAAGAGTACGCGCGGCTAGCTCCGCCTGAGCTTGCTTGCCCCCCACCTACCCCTACGTAAACTCTTGCCTACGCTTGCTGCTCGCTCAGTTTAAGTAGAAGGGAAGAAAATCAATAGGGTCACTCCTTTGAGGAAGATGACTCGCCTGGGTGGGGACTGTCGCGCTTCACTCTATGCTCGCAGGCTCCTTCATTCACTTGCTCGCTCCTTCACTCGCTGCTTCGCCAGAAGCGAGGCCTCTTCTCCTCCACTTAGCTAGAAGCAACGAAGGAGGCTGGGGAAGGGAAAGCCGACGATGGCAATGGGGGGTCGTATGTATAAGCTTTGCCCCTTGCTTGACATAAATTGTTATGAACTTACTAAATGACCTTATTGATTCTCCCGGAACACTAGCTAATCTAATAAATAGGGAGCTCCATCTTCTTTTCTTCACTTCAGAACGAAGGGCACCTTCCTTCTTATTAAGGAACCCTCTCAGGGAGGGGGGCTTCCGCCCAGAAAGGAAGGAGGGGAGAGTGGCCGAGTGGTCAAAAGCGGCAGACTGTAAATCTGTTGAAGGAATTCTACGTAGGTTCGAATCCTGCCTCTCCCACTTGTTTGTTGTAGACTTCATAGAATAGAAAGTAGGCGGAAGCCGCCGGCCGGAGGGAGGGCCCACCGAGCGAAGCTCTTTCTTTTTTTCCGTGCTCATTCAATTGTATCGTATGCGTTTGAGATGAGAGAGGTTGTCGAAAAAAGATGATCTCTAGAGATTTCTTCCCCATCTATATCCAATTCCAACGAGACGAGAATATATAGGAGCGAGTCGCTTCCGGCGTCGGCTTGTAGTTTCTGCAGTCGGCACACGCGCCCGCCATCATGCCTCATGGGTTCGTTCGGGACGAAGCCAAGCGAGACATACGATAGACGAAGGAAGGGCCCTCAAACACAGAAAAGAAAATGCATTTGATGTGAAAACGTTGCCGTCTTTCATTCAATGATCAATATCACCGATAGAGATCACAAGCCTCATAAGTTTGACCCACGCCTAGGAGCTAGCTACTTTCATTCATCAAGTTCTAGTACCAAAGCAGGTTATTCATTCGAAGGTAAGTCCGGTCCATCAATAGCACCTGGCGGACACAGGTCATACATTCCTCGATACATTACCACCACTCAGTGCCTTATCCTCTAGCTAATACACCAAGCGGGTACCATCATCGGTATGTACTGGTATCGATTTGACCCAGCCCTTGTTCTTTCATTTTGCTTCTCTGGGGTTTATTTGAGCAATTGGGGATGCAATTTTCAGACAGACAAGTCACTACGACCAGATAATTGAGAACGAGTGAAGTATCCAAGCTGGCGCGGCACTCTACTTAGAATGCTACACAAGCTTGGTAAGGAAGACTGCTGGATGGGATGAACTCCACCACGAATCGCTTTAGGAAAACTTTTTTACAGAGAAAAAATCCCTACTTCTGACTCACATCTTTGCTCTCGGCCTTTACTAATTCTGGCTCGCCTCTTTATAGAAACTTCTACTTCATTTAGAAAGTACCCCACCCAAGGAATAAACCTATTAATCACCCAGAACGAAAAGGGACTAAGTAAGTTACAGGTAGCCTATACAGATTTACTAGAACTAATAGGTGGGTGAATCACGCGAACTACTGAATAAAAGATTCGCCCGGAATCACCTTTTGAGGGATTTCACTTCCCAGCCAGCCGCCCTGGGTTTCATATTCGTCGGTCTCTCTACAATTTGGCGCTGTCCGTGGGGTGGGTTAAAAATGGCAAGCAATTATCTTGATGGCAATATGATAAATTCTTAGACTCCAGAAGATGGTCATGATAGGAGGATCAAGGCTAAAGTTCCTCCACCACAGGATAACTTGGCCAAGAAAGCTTTCCTCACCATTACATTTTGGTGAAAGAAAGAGCGAATCCTTCTTTTTGAAGGATTTGAATAGCATCCTTGTCCCAGAAGTATCTCTCTCATTCCAGCTTTCCTTTTTTATCTCTCTTATCGTTCCTGAAACTTTCAATTATAAAAAGGGGATTTTTCATATCGGAGGGCCACTATTCATTTATAAAGAACTCCTTTTTCTTCTTTTTATATCATCCTAACATAGAGAGAGATCTTAGCATTGTAGGTTGAAAATAAGTATCTTAAGTCATAAACTGATACAAATTGCATACATATAATAATATGACCATGTAGTCAAAGTTGTTTTTGTACCATACGTAATAATAAATAGTTCTAACTAAATAGCGCCAGTACAATCGATGCAGATTGAATTTATATGCGAATAATTTGTTTATCAATAGCACCAAAAATGAAGTACAGACCCAATTCAAACTAGACTGGTTTTGGGTGATACTTGGCTCTGCACCGGATAAGACTGATTAGGAACATTTGTTTTCAATTCTAAATTGGTTGTCTTTTTTTCTGCTGTCATGTTGCTACGTTGGTTGCATATATTTAACAACATTGCATTTGACAAGTATTTTTCTATAAAATAAGGGACTTAAACCGCGCATTACCTAGGCATTGAGTCAGTTTATACATGTAATGATCTTGTTCAAGATACTAAATTGAGAAAAACCAGAACTTTTTGTCCAGTGACTCTCAAGTTCAAAATTCTTTCGATATGAAAATAATATCTCGTTCCATAAAAGAGAAATTCCCTAACTATATGTACTCAAAAATATCTAAGGCTCTGCACACACTAAACATTTCTTTAGCAACGAGCATGCTTGGTATTTTACCGATATCTGAGAAACTCTTCCTCTAGGTTTGAACCAATGCCTTTTATTACGGTATGCAATGCCATTCACTTTCTTTGTTGGGGTGAATCATGACGGTCAATCCATTCTACTAGGATGTGCTTTGCTCGAGAATGAATGGAAAGAGACATAAATTTATTTGCCTATTCCAGACTTGGTTAGAGTGTATGGGTGGTAGAGCTCCAGCCGCACTTGATCATTTAATTTATCTATACCTCTCTCTCTCAAACACACACGCACACGCACATATGGAGGATTTAAGTGCCTTGTACCAGTACTACAGACGTATGTTTAAATTTTCCTGTAATTTGATTTAAGGTAAGCTTTGTGAATGGGATTAGCACAATAAAAGGGGGCACCCATGTGGAGTATGTGACCCAGCAAATTGCAAACCATGTGATGGCTGAGGTGAACAAGAAGAACAAGAATGCAAACCTGAAGGCACACGTTGTCAGAAACCACTTATGGGTCTTTGTCAATGCTCTCATTGAAAACAAAACCCCGCGTTTGACCAAAGACCGCCCGACCTAGAAGCTTCGGCTCCAAGTGCGAGCTCTCAAAAACTTTCCTCACTAAAGGTCAGCCTCATGTCAGCATCAATTAATTGATTAGCACGTAAATGCATGTTTTTCTTAATTAAATTACTCGTTTCTTCAGTGGCCAAGTCGGGAGTAGTGAATAGTCTCCTTTCATGGGCTGATTTCAAGCAAAGCAAGGAGCTGAAGAAAACAGATGGTATAAAGAAAGAGGAAAAGAATCACTGGTATTCCAAAACTAGAAGATGCAAATGCATGCAATGCTTAGGTGTAGTGAGGTGGTGTGTGCCTGGGTAAACCCTACGTTTTGACATATTAACATTAGGTAGGTTGGTTCATTTTCAAGTCAAGCCATTTATATAGGCGCCACCTTGCGTTCTATAAAGAGGAGGCTTAGGAGCAAGTAAAATGTAAAAAGAAATGGTGCTTTCAGTTTCATTTGATTCGAATCAAAATCAGCGAGTTCTCGTCCCGTCTGACTTCGATCATCGTCTCCCGTCTGCGCAAGATGGATTTGGCTTCGGTGATTCACCATTTGAAAGACGAGAGAACACGCAAAGAACCTTCAAAGTCCTTTTTTTATTGGTAGGCAACGAGATCAGTAAGAGAAAGACGTAATGTTCCGGACGGAGACTCCCTTGCTTGATTCAGTCATGACATGGAGCTTCGGCCAATCAAGCCTAGGTGCGGAAGATAAAGTAAAGTTGAGAAAGGCTCCATTTTATGCAGTCTTCGCCGTCAATCTCGACCGCATAGTAAATACTTACTCATTTTAGATCTAAGTTCAAAGAAATCACCGGGGGACAGTAAAATCTGGTAACTCTTCGATCGTGGGTGCGTGCAGGAAATACGGCCATGTGGAGTATGCTGAGTTGGCGTGCTCTCTTTTGAGCTTAAACCTAAGAATCCTTTTTTTTATGTGCTGAACGCGGATGTATACACAGAAGCTCAGATGCCAGAAGAAGTTTACCGAGAAAGAAGCTTATAGAAGAGCGTGCATTGCCTAAACTTGCCAGCTGTAGCTGGATCGAGGTTTGCAAGAAAGTTTATTCCTTTTTCTAAGCTTAGAATACTGACGAAAGTCGATTGAATAGAAATCGAAATAGCACATCCAAACGTTTCTTCTCCTTTATTTAGAAGCCATCCAAAGGTCCCAGCGGTCGTTGGCTAGCACTACATGACATAAATTTCTTTCTTTTCTCATTCAAGTGTTGTCGAGGCAGAAGGCACACTTGGAACTGATGCTGGAGGTGAATCTGCTAATGTGTCAGGTGAGGTTCCCGGCATACTTGAAACGAAAACCCTAGGAAAGATGCTGAAACCCCAGCTTTGAAAGAGACCTGCCCCTCATCCGCCTGTTCAAGGCTTTTAGTTTACTTTGTTAATTATTAACTCGTAAATTATCTTCAAGTGGTATTCTTGTCCTGCATTATTGAAAAAAAGAGTGTAAGCCATGTCAATTATTCTGAGTGAGTCAGGTCGTTTTATTAAAGTCAGTCAGTTGAGTCGGTCAAGAACATCGAGTCAGGTCGACTTAGTCTAGTATTTCCAGTCGGGCGCGCCCATGAATTAGATTAGTGAATTTCATGTAAACTCATTTATCTTATTTTTCTTTTTCTTTTTTTACTTTTATTGCTCCGGAACTCAAGATCTCGGATAACCTAGCTAGCTCAGGCAACCATCCCCTGGTGCGAATTGCAAATGAACTTCAACTAGTATTTGAGACGTTGTTAAGCAGAATACTTTGTTCTCACTATATCGAAGCTGGGCGACTTGCTTTCATTCTCCTGCACTTAGACGGAGACGGCGCCTTCAAACCCACTGTAGGTGAATTGAAAGCTTCATATACATTAGTGTTAGTAGTAAGTCCAGTGGAGGCTACACACCTCTCATTGGCTGGATGCCCAGTTTGAGAGTGCTGGTTACATTTACTCATGACAGGAAAATTTTCATCTACAGAAAACAACCAACAAATGATTAAAGTCGTTGAAACATGTACGCCGCACAAACTAAGAGTATATCTCTTGAACAATAAGTACTTTAACCACATATTAAACGTGTTTAAGCGTATTAAAAAAACCTGCTGTATTAGCTCCTATAACCGATGTTCCTCTTCCTCTCCCCATGCCTCTTCCACCACGACTACATTCTGATCTCTTTCCAACATTGCTTGCAGTCTCCGTCGTTTCAGCTTGACTATACGTAGTTCTACCTGCATATCAATACGGATAAGTATCGCTACAGTAGTGACATCACAGGTAATTGTGAAGTTTAATGCAGTATAAATTTGTCCCGCATAATTTATCTCGCAAAGCAAGAAGACCCCCAAGTACTTCATTTCCCGCCTCTTCATCAATAGAACCGATTTCAAGAATGTCTTCCGCCGGATTGGCTATTCTATATAAAATATTATACCTACAAATACATACAGCAAACAAAAAGTTAAGTTCAATTTTGTTGTTAAACTTACCAGAAGATTTAGATTAAATCACTCAACTATTTATTGTGGAAACAGAATTGCTTCATATAGTCAAATGTGGAACTTTTATTTGTACAATACAACCTGCTTTCCTCCCTGGATTCTGGATGCAAGAAGTTCGGCATCACCAAATTGTCTCTCTTGAAATTCTTTTTCCACCAGAGGGTATTTGCTGTCTAGCGTGGTTATATTCACTTGCTTGAGCACCATAATGCAATGAGAGCAAATTATTCCTTCCCATGGTCGGTCTCGAACAGTCTACAAATACAAGCCCCCTCCTTTGTTGAATGATTAAACACCACCTCGAATGTCCTATTCAACGCAAAATAAGTAACCGTATATATTGCATTGCTGTCCACTTGGGAACCGAATTCGCACTGGAGTTCCATGCATCGCGCAAGCTCCGCTCGGCACTTGTAGAAAATGCAGTTCGTATAGGAATCACGAAGCTGTTTTTCCATAGGAAGGCATGTTATCAAGGTTGGGTTCTTGTACTTGGAATCGTGGTCAGCATCATGCTCGTTTTCCCACAGCGTCATCAATGCAGCATCAAACTTAACCACAAACTTTGCTAGGGTAGCCGGAAAGGTATTTGTTAAAAAATGCATTCATACTCTCAGCCCAGTCGTAATACCAGCCCAAAATCGAGAATTTAGAAATACCGGCACCTCCCCTTATTTCGCTCATTGAACCATGGATTATTCTTATAACCGAGATCTGCCATTAATTTCTTCCATCTACCTTCAAATTCTTGTGTTGTGATTGAACCATACACCACAGACTTAACTTTGTCTGAAAGAGTACTTTTATTGGGTACACGACCCCTTTTCATAGGCAACTTGTGGAGAATGTGCCAAGAACAGTAAGGGTTCACAGTACTTTACAAAACATTTTTAATACCGTTTTCGATGCTTTTGCACTGGTCCGTTTAGAACTATTTGTAATACTTCGGACAGTAAAAGGGTCGTGTTTGTACTCAGTACTGAGACTATGTGGCTGCGTCATTGTGGCAAGGCTCTGGCCACAGGTTCTAGACACGTCAGGTGTTCGTTCCCGGATGATTGGTTCTTGGCTTGTTTCATGCTTCTTTGCTTCCTTGGGGCTTAATTTACACAACTGGGATAACTGGTGCTGGTCTGGTACCATGCTGATCAGTTCTGTACCAGTATGTACTCAACCTAAAAGCAATACTTGGTTTTGTGCATTTTACTATTGTCTCTATTATCTTATCACTCTAATTACTTTCATAATTAGTGTTAGTACATGTGGTAACCATTTGAAGATATCATATTTGTATTGTACTTGGAGAATGATGAAAAATGGAACTTGTGGAAATTAGTGAAATAGAGAAGAGCTATGTGATTAATATATTATTTTGTTGATGCTTAGCGCCCTCTGTCTCACCCGGCACCACAACTAGCTCAACTTTTCTGCGATACGGTCTACAAGATACATGGTACACCAAAGGCAATCATTAGTGATAGAGACAAGATTTTCACAAGTTTATTTTGGAAGGAACTATTCAAGTTGTCAGGTACAACCTTGCATCACAGCTCATCCTATCACCCCGGTCAAACAGAGAGAGTAAATCAATGTCTCGAAACTTACTTGAGAT
The DNA here is from genome assembly GCA_033356055.1 of Carex pumila. NCBI lineage: Eukaryota > Viridiplantae > Streptophyta > Magnoliopsida > Poales > Cyperaceae > Carex > Carex pumila. The sequence continues at coordinate 222,467 of JARJHM010000358.1, forward strand.
GCATGGTAATTAACTGCCCTGGGTGAGATGGCTACCGCTCGCCCAGTATTGGTACAACACTAATTTTAACACCTCATTACAAAGAACACCTTTTTAAACCCGGGTATGTACCCGGTATGGTTGACATTGGCTCAATTCCTAGCTCTCATGTGGAGGCTTTGAATCAGTTATTAAAGGAAAGAATGTAAGCCTTACAAGTAATCAAGGATCATTTGGAAAAAGCTCAAGCACGAATGAAACACTATGCCGAGGAGTGAGAGAAGGGGAGATCAAGTTTTTCTGAAACTACAACCCGCAGACCTCAGTATCTTTAAACAAGAGTATAAAACTCAGCTCCAAGTATTATGGGCCATTCCAAAATATTAAAAAAGGATTGGGGAGGTTGCATACAAGCTGGAGTTACCGCCAGGTTCCAAAATACATGATGTATTTCATGTTTCGCAATTCAAAAAGAAATTGGGCAGAAGAGCGATACATTTACCAAAGTTACCCCAGGTGGGACCTGATGGACTATTGAGAACGGTACCTGCACAGATTGTTGATCGAAGAATGGTGAAGCGAGGCAATTCAGCCGTAGCTCAAGTGTTAGTGCAGTGGGAGAATCTGCCAGCATCAGACCCAACCCACAATGGGAAATCACACTAGTCATGGTGAAGAAATTCGGCTCCAAGGAAAGCCCACCCATTGTCAGGAATAATTCAATCCCCTCGGCATTCTCGTAGTTCTCGAAATACCCTCTCTCTAAGCATAGCATTCCAAGAGATGCAATCTAGGCATTCCAACCTTGCGTGCACTTGAAAAATCGCCACATTTTGCATACATGGTTATCAGAGCATCCACTTCTGATCCAAACAAACCCGAATCGTTCCACATGTGCATGCACCCCTTCTTCGGTCAGGTAAACTGCCACAACATCTCAACACGCATTCAAAGGTGTCAATGTCGGGCTTAAAACTTACCCAAAGCATCCTTTGGTACAAAAGGCCTCATCTAAGAAAGCGGCTTGGCCATACCCACTTACCATGACATTCCACGAGAAGACATCTCTATCATTCATTTTACCGAACACTGTGCAGGCAGTGAAGAGCTTTTTGAAACGCACGTGCATTAGCAAGACAGATTTTCTTTATGGGATAGCCTTTGAAAAGAAACCTAGTCTTAGAAGGCACCGGCCGAGAGGAAAAAACCACACCTTTATCTGTCATTCCTTCTCGCGGTGGTAGCTCGCCTTTCTTTGCATGAGTGGGGGTGTATATTAAGGAAGACTAAAGTTCTCTTGGTTCCAACAAGCAACGGATTGAGCACACTAGCGCTAGCGCGAAAGCCGTTGCGCGTTAGCACGCGCAAACAAGCAACGGCTGCACTGCGCGAAAGCCGTTGCGCGTTAGCACGCGCATCCATTTTCTTGCCCCGTTTTCTTGCTGGAAGGAGTCCAAACATAAAGAGAGTAACTATAGCAGATCCATTTAGGGACTCTACAGAAGTCGAGAATAGGAGAAGTGGGGGATTTATTCGTTTAAGTAGTTAAGGCCATTAGCCTTTAATTCGTTGGAATCGCTAGTAACGGATCAGCATCCCAGCTTTGCAGCTATTTCGGAGTGGGGTAATTCTCCTAAGAAAGAGTAAAGAAGTACTTTGTTCGAATCAACCGGGAGGGATTTGGTTCATGCACTACTATGCCCAATGATGGCTTCACGCTTTCAATTGCTTATTATGATCATGGAGAGATGGAAAGGACTATCCTCCACTTTTATACCCTACAGCCGTCCGTATTAAGAATTGATAGTTTTTTATCCAGCGAGCGAAAGGATGTAGCGAGCTTATGGGCGAGTAACTACGGCACGAGCTCTACACTACTAATGTGTAGAGCCAGAGACGAGCAAAAAGAGCTCGACAAGCCTAATCTTTATTATTGAAAGAAGAGGAACCTTCGATCAAGCCAAAGAAAGATAAAATGCTATGGTCGAGTGTAGTAGTCACTCGCCACAAGAGAGGTACATATACGTAACGGTAAGAGCTCCAGAGCGATATAAAGAGCATCAAGACAGGTCCTTTCGAACCAGACCTTCGCTAAGCCCCTGGTGAGGAAGTTAAGCTGGGTCCTTCTTCCTTTGCTACTGATGCCATACCATCAAGAGCGGATAGGTCTCCATTCCTTATGATTTCAGTAGTGCAGCTCCTATTCCTTCAAAAAAAGGGGTTTTCCTTCAACGAGAAAGATATGGGAAGAGAAATGCCTCGCTGAACTACCTTTCGAGAAGATGCTTTGAAGGGCAAGGCAAGCAAGGTAAGAATCCCCAGAAAAGGGAGAATTTGATGCACCTACGACTCAGTAAACCGATACTGAGCTAGCAAAGGAAAAAGTGAGTGATTCAAGAAATGACGTAGATGCAGAAGTACATGATGAAAGGGATGGATGGAAGCGAAGTGCCCCGTACAAGGAAGGCAGTATGGTGACAACCAGAGCGCAATCAAAGCAGCAAGTGCTGTTTCAGTACTAACACCTTTCCTAACGCGAGAGGTTAAACCTTCATTAGCCCTTGGTCCAGCATTGAGGGTTATAGAGAAGTCGCCCGCATCTACTTCATTTCTGAAGGGGTAGGTCAAAGTAGGGTCTTCAAAGTCTTGCTCAATAAATAATATCCGGGCCTGTCAGGATCGGCCCAAGCCTCGGCCCTTACACGATTCTCCCAATGCAAAAGGTGCCACATGGCCTTAAAGAGTTAAAGAAACTCGTCTGGGTACGAACTACTATTATCTTACTGCTTGCTATGAGTGAGCGAAGCGCCAACCGAAGGAGCTACTTAATTAGAAAATTCGATAGTGAAAAGCGATCTAAATTATCTATGGGATTGCTACAGATCGTAAGCCATACTAGTAGAAATTAGATCTTCGGGGCGAGGCAGATACTAATTGGACCTCTGAAACAGCGATTTCTTACCCGAAGTCGAACTCCAAGTAGGAAAAAGAAAGGAAAAATAGATTGACCTTTTAGGTGCTTGCCTTGTTCTTCATGCCAGGAGGCGAACGAGGGTGGAGTCTTTAAGTCGTAGTAGGAAAGTTGCTCCTCAGCCATCTGAGACTTGAGCTTGTTGCACTGCCGGATCTTTCCATTAACGCACGCACACCTTATGACCTCGTGGACCCGCGTTTTCATATCTGTTCCAATCTGAGAAAAATGGGTGAAAGCGAACCGGACCTAGACCTACTCAACCCTCCTATGCTCACCAAAAGCTCGCCAAAAGGCGAAACAAGCAAAACAAACCCACCCAACTATCCTAACCATCAACATATCACTCACGCGGCTCAAAGACTGCGGCGCTTTCGGGCATCTTTCAAAATATAAGCTGACGCTATAGAGTCACCCGGAGAAAACTCCGGACTGGGGGCATCGCATAGTAGTTCGTGATTTCGATCTTGGTAGTAGAAGTCGTTCGTCAAAGCCTAAACGAAGAGACAGGAAGCAGTTAATGTTTAATAAAGGGGGGGTGAAGGGGAGGTGCAGAGGAAGGTGCCGGGAGTAGGCTTTGGGGTGGAGCATAGCATTCTACAGAGAAAGTGACATGGTTTGAAAGTTGTCAATCTAATTTTCCCTTCGGAAAGGAGAATATTTATGAATAGCAGTTTTTGCTTTGACAGTTCGCAGGTTTTCCTTGAGTTTGAGCATGTCGGGTGCTTCTGTGACTCGAGGAATGCCAAAAAGAATGTCATCTGCGTACCGCGCGTAAAAGATCTTGACCTGCCACTCGTCGACCCCCTCAGGCCCTGGCACCCCGAGGAAGGACTCAAATAGCTGCTTGTCCAGCTGGTGAAGGAACACGTTCATGAGCACTGGTGAGATTGGGCTGCCCTGAGGAATACCCACCTCGCGGCAAGCATAGTTCCTGCCGTTCTTGTCAAATATTTCCGTGGTCAGGAAGGCTTGGATGAGCTTCACGAAGTCTTCATTCTCCGGGCCGAAACATTCCCCGAGAAGCGGGAGAAGAAGGTCATGTCTAATGCAATCAAAGCATTTCACCACATCGCACTGAATGAGGTAATCCATCGGAGGCCAGCTCATCATCACGTCCTGAAAGAAAGTCTTAGTGCCCCGCGCCACCCTGGGATGCACGAAGAAAGACGGGTTCCAGTTCATCTCTAAGTACGAGAGCCATGGCGTGGAGTACCAGTCGATCCTTGTCTGCAGGTTGAGTGATTGGTCGAAACTCACCTGGCTTCTTCGGTTTAGGAATCAAGGTCCTATACATCGGACTGAACTGATACGCCCGCCCCCTGTCTCAAAGCATCTTTTATTAGCTCCACTTCCTGCTCATGACGCCAAGGATATCTGGATGGATTGGCCACCCATAGTGCATCCACGTAGTCTACGAACTTGTCAATCATGGGTAGTGTCAACTCCAATCCCCTCTTTGCCCTCTCACTAGTTATTTTCTTTACGTACCAAAGTAGCCCTTTTTCCAAAAGTTTAACCATCCAATCCAAACCATATCTTCCTTTTTCTGTAGTGTGGATCCTTTTTTTGATGCCACTGATTCTACATTATCTAAGAAAATACTCGCCAAAAAGCGGAAGAGAAGAAGGGATGCGGTATGGCTTGAAAGAAGAAGTGAAATCAGACATAGTGTGAGGGAGGCGCTCACTTTCTAATACGTTGATTGCATGCTGAATAGAGAAAAGGAATGATCAATGCATATCTCAGTTCTGTCTTCAAAAGCCTAGCATAGATGATGCCCTACTTCCTGCTTCTTAACAAACTTGACACTGAGCAAGGAAGGAGATGTGTGCTATGAAAGCACTCTTGCATGAGCTCATTCCTCACCATACTTTTCTTTTCCATTCATATATGGAAACCCTTCATCATACTTCCTGCAAGAACTAATAGAGGGCTATTAAGCCACCATCTCATGCTGTTCATAACTCGCCTATGCCTTGCATTGCATTTCATAATGAGAACGTGTGCAGGGTCTTTCCTATGCTTTCAGCTGATCTCTATCGCCCACTATGACACCTCATTGCAATCACTATGACACCTTCTTATTGGATATTATTATTATCTCATCCTCCTTATTGATTCTATTCTGAAACTATGGAATTTGACCATCTATCTACGAGATCTTAAGACTATTTAAGGTGGTTTACTACTACGTAAGTGAAAGGTAGATGGTAGCCCCAATCCTCCTATTTCGGAAGAAGAGCTCGACAATCATCATCCGTAGCATGGTTTAATAAACCTTCCTTAAAGCGTTCATAAGACGCTAATTCCATAACACGAATGGCATATTTAGCGTAGGCTGTCATAAGTGCTAGGACATGTGCATCCCACAGCTCCTTATCTTTTGTAGATAGATCTTTTGGCTCTAAGCTAGCCATGTATGCTTTCAATTCTAAAGAATTAAAACAACTAAATCTACCTGATTGAAGGAGCGAGCCTGGCTTGAACAACAATCCTTTATCTTTCTTATCAACTAACCCTGTGAATAGTGAAAACGTAGTATGATTAGACAAATAATACCTATGAAAGAGTTTACTATAAGTAAATAAATTAGACACCTGCAATCTATTGATTATGCGGCGGGTGAATCATATCAGCTAAACACACACAGTAAATACAACTCAGACCTCCTGCTTTAGCTTTAGGAGCTGGAGCTATAAAACAGTCATGTACCGTATACACATTGAATGTATAATTCATCATACAATATCGAACAACATGGGCAGCTATAGCAGCATCCTTTTGATGAATGAAGTTAGCAAAAGTGGCCCTTCCCTTCTGGCCTTAGCTCTGTCTTCTTTCTTCTTAGTTGGAACTGCAAGGGTAATCTTATGTTTCTTCTTAAGTGCTCTATTATAGATAGTAGTAGTAACATTATCTGATCTGATGTAATCCTGAACAGTGGTTAAATAATGAGACTGATAGCGAACAGGCTTATTTAAAAATGAAGTAAACCAACCAACTTCGTTTACTAGTGTCATAAGGTTATTTATAGCTGGATATCTCACTTCCCAGTATTTTTATAGAGCACCAGCCACTTTGGATGCATCAGATCGATAAATACTGTATTCTAGTGCTTGTTCTACATCATTAATAGCACTAAAATGAGTCTTTTCATAGACAATAGGCATATATATCTTTTTCATTAGCTTACGGGTAAGATGAGGTTCAACAATCTCATAGAGGGATTCACCTAATGTCTTATAAAGATGTGGCTTTATATCATAAAGAATATCTTTATAAAGATCGCGTATTACCTTATCTTTCAGAAGATTTGTACTTCTACCTAGTTCATAATCCAATAGAAAGTATGACATAATTTGGTAAGCACTAGAGGAAGCATCCATACTAATAGGCAAGTTCCCATAAGTGAAACGGCTGATATTCCACTTGCAAAGGTTAATTAAGCAAGAAATGAATTGGAAGGGGTTCTTAGCCCCTTTTGCTAAATTGACTAATTTCTTGATAAGATATTCATCAAACTCATCTTCTACTGTATCTTTAATTTCACGTGTCCAAGCTGATGCTTCCTCTCTACTTTCGAATGAATGATGATGAAAACCAACTGCTAATGGATTTCAAAAAAGTCGAGCGAATAGCTGCCCAATCAAAGTCTCTCTTACTTATCGAGTTTGAGGAAAGGAAGGATGACTTCTTTAAGCTACCAGAGTTATGTACTATTTAGTAGTTAAAAGACATTTATTGAAACGGAGTTTACCTGTCCCAGTGCATCTTTCTTTCAAAAAAGCGCCTTACTATATATACAAGAAGAATAAACACAACTCCTATCAATTAGAAAAGCTCATCCCTTTATGGAGTTCTCCGGGGAAGCAGGCGGTGGGTGAGGCAGTTAGGGCGGCAACGGGAGCTGTTGGCGGAACACAATATATAAAGGCAGAGTCAGGGGCCTTGGATCAGAGGTTAGTTCTTAGCCACTGTCGGAAATAGGGTTGTGAGCAGAGGCAATTGAAGGGCAATAACTAGCTTTGCCTTCCTTTTTTTAGGAGGATATGTCCAGATCTGGCTTTGGGTGTCGAGATCCACCTCTTGAAAAGATTATTGTGATCTTGTTTATATAAATAATAGTTGAAAAATAAAACCAGAAGGAACGAGTCTGGTATCTTCCATGTACTCAGGAAAGAGAAAAACTTATCTTCGGAGCAGCAGCTACAACAGTTTGAAGATGGGATTCCATTGAGTTCTTTCGATCATCGTCGTGGAGAAGAAGTACCATTTGCTTCTTTGAAGTCCAATTCCTGTGTATCTATACCAGTAGTTGAAGTAGTAAATCAACCAGGCCTTTGCAAGAAAATCCTTTTCGGAATCAGAGTAAGACAGGTCTGGTGATTGCTCCAACCCCTAAGTACTTGATCTATGAGAATTGAATGACGTTGAAAGACACCCGAGGAGGAGATTAGCGTGCCAGCAGGCTTGGTCGGCGTGCTTATCTGGGAGTGACCTCTTCTTTTTTGCAGAGAAGTAGATGAGGTTTTCTTGTTGCTTCGTTATCAGATCATTGAATAGGGCAAGTTAGTTACATATTCAGATATAAGAAGTGGATTGTCCCTGGGAACTACATTTCTTTCTATTTTGAAATCTACTCTTTCAGCACACAAGCAGGAAGGCAGGGCCTTAAAAGAAGATATCATGAATATGCTCCAGCACTCATTTATAAGCCTCTTCTTATTTGGGTTGGGCTACTTTTTAACACTGGGCTTTTAACCCGGGGTTTGGGGTCTAGCTAATAGGTCACGCCTTTATATGAAAGGGTTAAATAGCTTAATTAATGAAGAAGTCTATCTTACGGACGATTGGACGGAGCATCCGGAACGGAAAGAATCCCGATGGAGACTACTTTCCGCCCATATTGATTAAAAAAAAAGAATTCAGTAGGATTGGGCGAGAGTACGTACGACTACTTGGTTGGAGAAGCCTGATTCAGATCTTTCTTTGTCTCGCAGAGATGCTGCTTCGATTCCTGCGCTGAATGAAAGAAGTTTCAGGAGAAGGGCCAATGCTTGAAGCTTACTCACTCAGGGTACACGATCCAATTAGCACGTGAATCAGAACTGGCGACAGGGGGAGAATGAGGATAAGATGGAATAGGATCTAAGATCAGGTACGCACCTTCCCGCATTCCTTGGCTACAACACAGAAGAAAAGGGAAAGACCAAAATATGCTTGCCTGAGATCCTCCTTAGAAAGTCTATTAATTCCAGGAAAAAGGAGAGTGGAGTAAGTCCGTCTTCCTGGCTCTACACGTTAGTAGTTACTCGCTGGAAAGAATAAAAGACTAAGTTTTCAGGTTTGGGTAGGGAAAGTAGAGGAGTATAGCTCTTGCTGGAAGACGATTCGGAACATGCATTATGACTCCAACCATAGATAGAATTTTTTCATGAACGTTCGTTGATAAGTCCAACACTTCAAAAGTGCCTTGCTAGCTTTCACACACGAAAAAGATCAAGGAGTCGGTGAATCCTCTCAGATTACCATGTTAGGACGAGCCAACGATTAGAGTATAGCTTTGCCTGTCTTAATGAATTTCTTCCTGAACCAGCTAGACGTGCGCTTCCAGGGGTGGGACATTTACATCCCAGTCAAAGATCAAGAAGAGCCTGTGAGGATATACTATGCAAGGTATGCAGACGATATCTTTCTTTTTTGGCATTCCACGAATGAATGAAGTACCAAATACAGCCAGAGCAAAGGAGCAAATTCGAGCCATAGTAAAACATGTGTGAGAGGAGTTACAGCTCTAGTTCTACTGGAAGGAGATTGACCGGTTTCCAATTCTCATTTTTGTGAAGGGACGGGGGAATCTACAGGTTATCGGGAACGTTGTCTCTTTGACAGGTGACGGACACATTGAAGTTAATATCCCAATGAAACGTTGTCAATCAAGGCTCACTGCACATAAAGTAATCAAGCAGATGGAACACAATGAGGAGCCTGTAACGATGACCAACTTCCTCAGGGTACTCAATGAACACGTAGAGGCATACCTACGAACTGCTTTCCAGTACCCACTTTCCGCCCAATCTATAGCAAAGCTGTAGCGGTTCTTCTTTAGTTTGATCCTCATCACGTGAGTTTGAAAAATGAACCGATTTCTACATCAGTGGTACCAACCACAGCAGAACGATCTGGCAAGTAAGGGACGAGTATCTCACTCAGCTCGGAGATACCATCGTGAGAATACAAGAAGAGTTGATCGACGAATGCAGGGGCGACGAGCGCTGAAAAAGCGTTGGACTTATTATAAGCCGCCCACGGCCATTAGGATGGTCGAGAAAGGAAGATAAGGATAGCTAAGTAGATACAGCGGCGGAAAAGTAAGATCAAACCGAGAGTACAGAGGAGCCGAAACAGCAGGAGACAGATGAGACCGATCAGGATTGACACGACCGATCATTTTTGGATTGACAGTTGGTGTTCGAGATAGAAGCAAGAATACAAAAGGAAAAGGGGAATCACGATCCGGGTGGGCATTGGTGAAAATCCAATTCGTTCATATCGTTTTTGAACAAATTCATTCAACTAACTATATACGATACGAGTAGCGCGTGTGCGCGCGCGGTAATAGTGCCAGTACGAAGAGATAGCGTTGCAGTCTTTTCGTATCATCCACTATAGTGCATGCGCAGCTAATATCTTCTAGAGTATAGTCGGCTGTTTTGGTAGAAAAAAGTCAGCTATAAAACCTGTTGATTGAAATCCAGCTCATAGATTCTTCTCAGGATTTGGGTTCCAATATCATATGTAGAAAAATGTTCCGATAGTCCAAGTAAGCTATGGGATCTTTTGTCCTGCACCCCTTCCAGTCTCACTAGATCATCTATAGGTAAGTTCCGATATTGGTAGTTGCTTTTTTCTGTGTCGTCCAGAGTTTCTGGGCTTGATCCATGTGTCTTTTCGAGTTCTGAACCTCCTACCGTCTGAACTTTCAGTATGGTTGCATTGAGATGCTAGTGGTGGTTTTCCTATATAAGTCTTCGCGGGTGAAATAGGGCTCACTTCTCTAGTGGTATTTTCATCCGTTCCCTTGAATGGATCTTCTTGTGAACAAGGGGCTATTGAGATAGAATCCGATCTCAACGTTCGAAAGAGTTGTTGCATCCCTTATCAAGAATGACGATCAACGCTCAGCAGGTCCCTGAGTCAAGAAAGCTTTTGATTCGTTGCCACCGTAAATGGGCATTTTGGGTTTGGATTGGTCCGGGTTACAGGTCAGTCAAGTCAGGGTCAACTCGGTTGTGCGGGTAAATCTTCGGGTTGTTTTTAGATTTTTTCTCAGAAGTTGAAGTTCTAGTTTATGGGTTTGGTTATAGTCAAGATTGGTTTAAGTTACTCCTTTTATTGTTCAATATTATTTCCCTAACAGTTTTTTTTAATTTATCTCCTGCTTGTACAAAGTGCGTGCCCTTTTTCACATACCCAAGTTCAATGTTAAACCCTTTTGCTTTTCCTTTTTCAGGTATATGATCAGACCTTGAATAGTCTGAAGATTCCCAAGCAGATACTTCTTGGATCAGACATGTCCATCATTGGATTCCCTCAATGTGGTAATTCCTACTATTTACTGATGCAGCTTGATAAAGAATTTCAGCCAGTCTTCCATCTTCTGGAAGCACAGTGGGTCCCACCTGCAGAGAGAAGAAATTCAATTACTGATGTCAGAAGTATCATAAGGGTGGGTGAGATCGATGTAGGCCACATGCCAGTAACTCAGGATGATCTTAACACCACTAGCCTGATAAAGTGGGAAAAGATACAGATGATGCTGAAAAACAATCTGAGTACTTCTAACCAGATAATTGATAACGGGTTGGAACCCGTTTTGCAGCTTCCTTTCCTGGCGGTTTTGGTGGTTCCCGTTCGACCTTCTCTTCTATTGTCGACGAGGTCGTTGAGTCTGAAAAGAGTAATGCTAATATACCGGGTTCTTTTCCTTCGCAAAGTCACCTCTCCACAGGCTATGGATATTCCCCTGGACTTATCGGTTCAGGCCTCGGTAACTATTTGCAATCTCCTAATTCTTTTGCGGCTTCAAGCCCTTCAAGGAGTTTGTCAGTTCGCAAAGTTGGTCCATAAAAATCCGACCAGGACCTTAGGTCCCTACATTCTCCTGACGTTCGTCAGAGTTCAGCAATTGCAGGATCTTCGGCAAGTGTAAGTCAGAAAGACCATGCCGGCTGTCTTACAACAACCATGTAACTTGAACTTCAAATTATGAAAATATTTGACTCTCTCATCGACTATATTTTTTTATCATTTTTTTAGAGTTTTGGGCTAGGGATAGCAAACCAAATAGAAGCCTTTTAGATAACTATTTACTCTGGTACCACAAACCCTTCATTATGTACACCCATATTTTGCAGGGCAATTATCAGAGAGCGCAAGCTCCCCCTCCACCTCTGCACCTGAGGGCCCCATATATGAAAAAGCCCCAAGGAAGCGCTCTATCTCAGAGATACTCCGCTCGCTATATTCCCTCATTGCAAGGGCTGAAAACAACTGATGAGTGGGCCAAGCGAGGAAAGTTTCAGAGTCCACTAGTGCTCACCACACTGCCCCTCAATCATATCCACCCAAGATTTTCAACAGATTACCGAGTAACTTGACTTATGGTAACCTCCTTTCGGAAAGGAACCATGGGATCCCATCCGCCCCCACCTCTATTTTGAAAGTGCGAGATATTCCCGCGGCCTGTAAACACATGGTTATAAAGCCGTGACCCTAATTTACTTACTTACTGATTGACAAACCCACCTCTGGCCCGGATCGCCCTTTGGTTGGCGGAAGGGGAAGCCAATCATTTCTCGGTCAGATATGGGTCACAGTACAATTTGAACTTGTCACCAGCCTCATCTGGCTTTTTTTTCTAGCTTCACAGCTGATCCCTCACCAGATGTATAGATTGGTAAAGCACCCAAGCAAGAAGAGGACTAGTCTAAACCCAACAGCGGTAGAATCATCATCATTAGTGGATAAAGCACCAACAAAAAAGCCCATACTCTTATTTCAATCAAAAACTATGTATGCATCAAGCACAGCCAGATAGAAAAGATTCCTCTAAGCCGATGGTGCTATCCTTTTCTCATGCTTGCTTTTCTTGACGGAGTTCTTTTCTCGATCATTCCTTCTTCTAACTAGAAATATTAGAAGATAAGCAAGATCGTAGCGTAGAAAGTCTTGCTTACTATCTCCAAAATCGTTGTAAGAGGAGGTTGAAGCTAGAATCATGCGACTTCCGCGTTATGCTTAACACATTTCATTTTCTCCTTGAAATCGATGCATATTTCTGCATAACATCCTGGCTGGGGACTCTATTTAAAAGCCATTCTTTGAATAGATACTTTATATTCCTATTGTAGGTTCGACTAAAAAGAGTTCTAGAAAAATAGTACGCCGTGCGAAGAAGGGAATGCCTTGTCGGCGTAGACAGAACATGGAAAAAAGGGATAAGGTAAAGTCAAGTCAAGTCTTTCCTGGAGTAGAACTCGCCTTTTTGATTTGATTGAGGAGAGATCCCACTGGCGATAATAAAGAAAGAAGGCTATGGGGAACCGTCTTGCTTTAAAGCAATGACGAATCCGCTGAAGCAAGAGAGAGTCAGAGAGGAAAATTCAGCAAACTCCGGAGCGGAAGATTTTTTTTCCGTGCAATCAAGAAAGAAAAATAAGAGACTTGGACCAAGGTGAGCTGAAGGCGAACTGTTGGAGTAGATCAGACTAGGTTAAATACCTTTAGCTTTTGAGAAGACAGTAAAAGCTAAATCGGGAGCTGAGCTGAGTAGCAACTCTTTGATGACCTAGGTTAGGTGGTTCTACCTTTGTGAGTTTCACCCTCTCAAGTAAATAAAGCGATGGAGGCAATACGCCTTCTGGAACAATATGCTTTGGTGATTCCAGATTCGTGTTGTAAACTGTTAAAAAAAAATACACAAGCGGACCAGAAAAACATAACATAATAGAATACTTTGTTTTTGCGTTTGGGGTCAATTAGTGAACTTTGGTTAGGTCCGGCATTGGAACAAGTTGGTGAAGTAATCCTTCATTTAAACACTCTAATCCATGGTCTTCATCTTCAGTCCCACTACTGGGCAAGCAATACACCTATACCCGGAGCAAATACTACGCTTTCCAAACTTGACCGAGTCCTCCTCTCTTCACACTGGAACTCCGAACCACTCCACTCCTTTTTACCTATACTCAACGATCTGCCAGCAAGGACCTCAGACCACACACCCTTGAAACTAAACTTCAAAAACATAGCAAACTAATAAACGCAAACGTTGCTAATGTTCATTTTTACATACATCAATGATTATTGTGGGATAGGTTTGTGACATAACTTTACTTATCTAGGTCACACATAGAAAATTGTTGATTTCATAAGGTTTTTGGTAGATAGGGATTGTTGCTCTTTATTGAAAAATAAGGGCCTATGAGGAACGGACAGACACTAAACGTGTCAACATACAAAGAAAGTCTTTTTTATTTATGGTTGTAGCTCGACAAGCATTTTGCTCTAACCATAATGTTATGCATGGTTAAAAAACCTTGCATTTTTCCCATTTGAATTACTCAATTGTTCTATCAACTATATCTTGTTCCTACTGAGAAAAAAAGCATGAAGTTTCGAAATGTATGCATTACGTCTACTTCACGAGGAGCTTGGTTTCTATTATTAAATAGGTGATTTACGTGATTGACCAATTTATCGATTTGAGTTTTATCATAGATGACCACTTAAACTATTTAACGAGCGTACGTCCTGAACAGTAGAGTCCCACAACTTTGGGGATTCCCCCTTCTTAAGATTAAGACACCCGTTATCAAAAGATTACCCTTATGCGGGACACCCGAAACACTTTCGTGATTCCCCCTCTACTGGCACCCTTTTCTATCGGGATTCCCTCTAGAAGGCCACCCAAAACAAGGGGCTATCGCCCCCACAGCAGTCACCTTCGGGCAATCAGAGTATTGACTGATCGTAGAGTGGGCGGCTATCGAAGCCCTATTTCCCAAGGAGTGAACGAATACAACCAGCTAACGATCTATCACTAGACTGATTACTGTGGGCACCCGAGAACCGACATTCGATTGGGATGCAACCCCTACCCAGTTTCTCCGGTTGGCTCTATAAGTGTATAGCCCCGTTATCAGCCGATCAGCGCAGCACCCTGGGCCAGGAGATGAATGGGTGGCGTACGTAGACCGGGAGTACATGGATATGTAGACGAGAAGGCAGTGGTTGGACGGCATTTTATGTCTCGCCGAGACCGACGCGGAGTGGACTCCAAAAGGATTGGACCGATTCGACCGACGAACCCGTGTGATCCGAGAAGTCATGCATCGGCACTAACTGATGGCTAAGCAGGCCGAGCTTTCACTCCAAACTTATTTTTTGACTTACTGAACTTAAGGTATACCTTTTATAGTAAGCTTATCATCTCGCTTTTTCTCGATTCCGGTTAAGAACCAGTCTTGAAGTGAATTAATTATAAAAAACGAATAAGTCAGGAAATGAGACGACTCTTTCTTTCACTATTTCATAAGCAGATCTTTCCTTCCACACCAATCACGAGTTTTTTTTTATTCCTCTTGTATATCGTCGTCACGCCCTTAATTATAGGTTTTGAAAAAGACTTTTTATGTCATTACCATTTAGGTTTGATTTGGATCTCTCCGTTGTTTCCCTTTCCTCCCGAACCTTTTCCTCGAAATGATAAAGAATCTGGTACACTTGAATTATATTATTTCAGTGCTTCTTGCTTGCCTAAGATCCTACTTTTACAATTGTTAGGTCACTGGGTTATTCAAATAAGTTGTGTTTTCTTTGCTTTTCCCATGTTACAACTTATGTACCAATTCGATCGATCCGGAATGGATCGGTTAAACATTCTATTAGGGAGCCTGGTTTTGACTCTTTTGTGTGGTATTCATTCTTGTTTGGCTCTTGGAATCACATCCAGCAGCGGTTGGAACAGCTCGCAAAATTTCACCACTTTACCTACTTTATTGCCCCTAACTCTTTCCTGTACCTCCATGGAAACAGAAGGCTTTCATGTTCTTTTATCAATAGGTTATTCCTCCCTTTTTGTATCTCTTTATCCAATTTTGGTCTCGATTAGTTTACAAGATTGAATGGCCAAAAACCCTTTTCGATTTTTTTCATAGAATGTTGAGCCGGGCCCAGGCATGGTTGTGAAGCCCTGTATGAACAAGGATTTATTTGACTTACGCACCTGGCTTCTCTTTTTTCAGAATAGGAAAGATAAGAAGGGAGTATGGAATAGATAAGAATGGTATGTTTGAGGAAAGTAGTTCAGTAAAAGACAGAAAAGTCAGAGTATAGGCATTAGTAGTAGTAGGAATTGGGATTAGGTCAAGTCTCAGGAAACTAGATATAAAATGTACTCGTCTCTTGGATAACCAAAGTAGTAAATAAAAAGTGTTTATTGAGTGACTTTATTCAGTTTATGTATACACCGGAGTAGTAGTTTCAGCTAGGGATTAGCATTACTTGGTGGAACGGCAGGCATTGAAAGAGAGTCGCTTGGCACTAGCATATTTATGAGTTAATGTAAAGAGAGAAGCAAGGTATTAGTCTCAAGCAGGTAAGCTATACGCCGATATCATCCATCTCACGCAACTAGGTCACTCTACGGCTTCCTTTATTCAGTTCAGAAAGAAGCAGATTAGGGATTTGCTTTGATTAATAGCATCCGGGCAAGTCGAAACTAGTTCTTAGGGCTTAGTATGAGGAAAGTAGTCACAGGCGCTGGGAGTTTTTCTGGGGACTAGAGATAGGTACAATAGAGATAGGGCTAGGGGGGAATGGTAGGGTAACTCTGCTGCAGGTAAGATACGCAGGGGAAGTGACGGGGTAGGTAAAGTCCTTCTTCTCTACTTACTAGAATAGGCATGTCTGAGTTGATTCAGTTTATTTAGAAAGGAAGTTAGGTAAGTCTACTAGTCAAGAGTTAGTTGATTTCCAAAAGTCAAGAGTTAGTGGATTTCCAATAGAATGAATGGGGACTCGAATAGGAGTTGCTTTCTGTGAATAGGTTTTATCTCTTGTTTTTGATTGAAACTAGGTGTCATAGGCTTCTCTATCTGTTGTGTCAGATTTATATTACTCTGGGTTGTAGTACGGAATCTAGCTACCTTCACTATACTCTGGCTATATTAGTTTCTTTCTTTTCTTTTTTCACATAATATCATAAGTAAGGGATTTCCATTTGACTATTCACTTATTGCCTCATGAACTTAGGTTAGCAAGTAGAGAGAAATAGAGTTGACATAACTCATAAAAAGTAGGATTTTCCACCACCTACCTAAGCTATTTCTTTCTATCCTATAGCCAGTCTCACTGGTAAGCACTAATCCTGTCATCAAGCTGAATACCCCTATGATAGTCAGTTGTCTCAAGGAAGGCAGTAGTCTCAAGGAAGGATAAGGATGGGGTGTTTTCCCAGCTGTGGTAAAAACTTAAAGAGAAAGCGAATAATAATGGATTTAGTAGTAACTTATTTTGGAATAGCAAGTAGCAGTCTACATAGTTGGCTAGTTATCGAACAGACTCTATGGCTGGCCTACACTTGCAAAGTAGCAATTCGACGGGATAAAATACATTCTCTCTTTAATGCGTGACCGGTTGAAGTAACTCCAGATGGAAGCGTTGTTAAGTAGGCAAGGGAAATAAGCAATAGTCAAGAGGAAGAGAAAGAAGAGCATTGAAGATTGGGGTCAGGCAGAACAAGAGATAGCATTTGATGAAGATCTACTAAAGCAAGAGGTATCCATTTCTTCTTTTTGACATATCTATACGTGTATAAATCTTTTTTGACATTAATTAGAAACTAAAGAGGTAAAGAATTTTCAATGAAGTTCAAGATAATTACCAAAAAAAGCTCTAAGACCTTTTACTTACAAAAAGTAAGTCAGACACGTCTTGCACTCTGCATGAGCACTTGATGTTGCTTTATGCACTTCCGTCACTCTTGAACTGGCCATCAGTAAGATGATTGACCCAAGCAATGGAGAAAATTCCATCTATATCAATGCTAATCTAATCTATCAAAGTTTTCTACAGATCTATAAATGACTCAAACCTATAGTTGTATTGATAAAGGCACCAGTTATCAGGTAGAACTTATTTTCATATCCCAAGAGAAAATTCTCATAACAGTATTATTATTTTACCAGAAGCACTTAAATGCTATAAGCTTACCGAAGATATTATCTCGCAGGAAGAAGCACTGCAACTATATGACTGGCAACTGCCACTGGACCGACATATTATGCAGCAAACTTCCAATTCAGCCTAATACACTTTTTGGCAATCAACAACCTCTTCCAATTTCTTTGAGAAAGAAGAGAAGGTCTTGTAGTCTTCGGATTGGTTGCAGCAGAGCTAGTAGATAAGACACCTTCGCCAAGCCTGAATAAAGGAGCAACAACCATACCTCTTTTTGACTGCTTTGCGTGTGTGTTGGGTCCTTCCTTGGACCTCTCTACTCTTGATGCGGATTCGGTTCAACATATACTACGCCCTACTAGCCAGTCCCTGCCCAGTATATGAAATTGGTGCAAATAAGATGACAATTGCTTATGTTTTGACTTCGTTGGTCTACATCTACTGGTACGACGTTTTCATTGGTATAATTTGATTCAATGGCTAGTTGACTTAAAGGCTTTGCTTTGATTGATGTTCAGAAGATGAGTGAATTAATATCTCACATGTTTAATTATATATATCTTTTGGTCTTCTTTCGTCGACTTTCTTTCGGCTTGACACGTTTGGGAGATTCCCTTTCACTTCAGTAAGATAGCCGCCCTACTGCCTAAGGCTTGAGAGTGTACAGTCACTGTGCTAAGTGTAGGTTTATACACACGGGGTCAATCAATTGAGAAAGTGATTCCGGTGCTAGAGTTGATTTTGAAAATAGCAAACATTACCTTGATCTTGTCAACCAGCTCGAGTGCTATAAAATAATCGATATGTGGGAGCTCAATAAGAGAGAGACCTAAGCGTAAAGGAGTGTCTGGCCCTACTACCATTTCTAGCATGAAAGGGACTAACTCCTATTGACTTAGAACATTGGAATGATGAGCTCATGCAATCAAAAGAATAGCAGAGTGACTTAAGAAGAATTAGCACTCTTTGTCTGTAGGGAGAGGAGAAGATCAGATGCCTAGCGCGGGCAATGTCCTACTTTTATTCAAAAAATTAGATAAGAGCACTGACCTGCAGCTTTGAGAGCCTAGTCAACAGAGGAGAAATAAGTTCTTAGCAGACGGCCCTATCCACCACAATAAGCAAGGAAGAAGCAACTTGACCGAAGGCAGCGCTTCTACTCCTCCACCGAGTAGCCGTTCGCAGCAAGAAGCAAGGGATGTCGTGAACGGTGGGAGATCACAGAGAATTTACCTATTTATAGAGTGATCCTATGATCGATACAGGATATATACTATCTCTTTCTTGAAACTCTTCTTGAGGGTGACTAAACTTATAAGCTAGAGTTAGGGGTGGGACCTGTTGGCATAATGCACGCTGGAACGTGGGAATTTGAGGTCTCCTCTTTCTTCTTTTCTCTGTGTAGTTGGTGCTTTCCTTCGGAACCTTGCTTTTCGGCTTGGGTTGATAAGATTAGGTGTGCTTTGGCTAAGTCATCTTTTCTTCTATTTCCGCCATACATAACTATTTTCTCTTTTGACGATGAAGCACATAGGTAGGCTAAAGTGACCTCTAGGCTTCCCGGTAGGTAGGACCGTATAGAATGTGTGAAGCATATAGTTGCTTTTTTTCTTTCCTGCTTGCATACTCATTTCCCGCTGTAGTAGTAGAGAATATCCGCCCTATAGCCACCTGAAGCTCTACCAGCTAAGGACTTCTAATCTTCAAGAAGCCAAGCTATCCCGTGGGGAGACCTCTTTTCCATCATCTTCTATCATCTGATGTACAAGGGCAATGCACAAACCCGGCACACAAACTGTTTGAGTCAAGTTGCCAGCTTTTCAACTCTTTCACGATACAGAGCCACAACCTGCTTATCGACAATGCACACATCATTACCAAGCACAGCATACTTATTAAAGTACTTGCCAGGATACACCTTCTCCCCAAAATAGAGAGGTACCCAAGCGGATGGCCAGTTTGAAAATTGACAACAGGTCCGACTGAACGGATATTCTACGGCGGACACCAGAGGGAAAACATAACCTCTTTTCCACGCAGAATGGCACTGAAAATAAGAACACACTGGCTGGATGACTTGGATAAGGAAAGGCAATAAGAGAGACTCGAAAGATCGGGACCTATTCCCTGGATCGCGCTGGAATCACTCCGACTTCATGTATTTGCCCTAGCCTGTTGGGAATGTAGGTGTCCGAGAATGGTAAGGGAGCAGAATAAGTATTTACCTCATGAAGCAAGGACTATCCAGAGCTCTTAGTATGGAAACTTTTGCAGGATGAATCCGCTCACTGCCTCCTTCCTACTGAAAATATCTACTAATAAGGCCTGCCTAAGACTCAATATTTCTTTCTTTTCATCCGTATACTTGTCTTGTGCACCAGGAGCTGGAAGAGGATGTTCACTTTTATGCGTAACCTTGAAGTATAGCTAATTCCTTGCAAAAAAAGGCATTATCAATTATTAGACAGATGAGTCAAACCTCATCGTTGAAAGAAGGCTTAGACCATCAAAAGGGAACTCAAGTTGTTATAGATAGAAAGGAAAGAAAGGCATTGCTCTCTGTAACAGCCCAGTCTTCCTTAAGCCCTCCCTAAGGCACAAACATGATAGGATAGGTCAATTTACTTCGATAGCAGGTGTGGCTAGGCACTACATCAAGGGTGCCGGTATGCACCTCTTTATTCTAGAGTGCTTTCTTTATTTGGCATACCTCTTCATTGTATCAGTCTATAGGCCTTTCCAGCGTATCCAGTAATTGCAATTAAGCCCTGATGCCTACTTCTGAATAAAGGATTGCCGGGTCGTGCTGATAGGCGTGTGCGCTACTCAAATGAGTGTCTACTTATTCAGGAAAGACCACTTGTTGCTATTCTACGTGCACGTCGTGCAGAGTCCATGACCCAAGCGCCAGAGTCTAAAAAGAGGGGTTCAGATGCCGTCCTTCTGTCAGCACGTAGGGTTCCCTTTTGTCCCTTCTTGACTTCTTTCTCTTCACCGAAATTCCCGCTAAGGCCAATTCCAATATAAGTGTTTCGACTGGACTACTTAGTAAGCTGTAAGGCATTGTAGGGGCTTCCTTACGAAGCGAGAGTCCAATCTTCTTGCTATCCGACAAACATGCCTCGATCTGGTCTTTGCGGATACCGCGTTGGTCAAGTCAAAAGAAGTTCTTGTTAGAACAAAGAAGATAGACTTGAGCAATAAGTTACTACCAAAGCTTTGACATAAATGCTTTTACATAAATAGGCCCGTAGAGACCGACCGACCTGTCTGTCGCTTACTACACCGAGCAGACTACCTTATTAGAAAAGAGTAGTAGAGAAGAACAAAGCATTGAAAGCAGGCTACGAAGGGAACTAAAAGACCGGGTGGATGGTTTTCAGTCAGAGAATTTGGGCTGCTGCTTGCTTATAAAGAAATTAACCCTTACTTATTACTTATTATGTGAAAGTCAAGGTGGGTCTAAGAAAATAGAATTAGATGTAAATATACGCGAAAAGGATACTAAATACATAAAGTAAACAAGAGAAAGTACTTATCTGATTTATAAAAGAAATATAGAATTTGTACAATTGACGAAAATAAGCTAGTTGAAATAGAAACTGAGATCAAAACAATATACACGCTAAGCTGACAAAAATAAAGTGATTCGGTCCAACCACCACGTCTTTATTGTCGCATGGCTTCAGCCTATTATTTAACAGATTATGCTTCTTGGTCGGTAACTTAAATCTCTGCCTATTGAAAAAAGTCTATAATAAGGAACTTAGCGAGGTGCTTTTCAAGAGTTCAGTGAGAAATCTAGCTTGAAATAGTTGTTAGCCGAAAGTGTTTGAATTTCAAGAACAACTTCTAATGGAAATCGACGTCTGTATGAAGCTTGACCCTTACCCGCTCATTCATAGTCATTGATTTTATTCTTACTGCTTTAACGTTTAGTAGTTGAGTGCAAGGGCATAATCTATATGTTCTGTGTAAGGTTCAAGGCAAAAGTTTCGTCAGTCATACTATGGTAGACTCGTGTAGCCAAACTGAAATGTGTCCCTTCTAAGGTCTACTTTCGGATAGGGAAAGAATTACTTTTCTGTCGAGAGGAGGGATTAAGTACGAGTCGGTCCATTAAGTAGTCAAAAAAAAATCGATACATAGGTAGGCTGATTTTGTTCATTCTTCGCCGAACTTGTCCGTCTAAAAGTTTCCTTTCGAGCTTGAAAAAGAATCCAAAAAGCAGCTTGAGAGAGTGGTACTCCGAGGAGCTAGCGAAGCTTTCTACCAAATATAGATGAAGATTTTAGCAGTAGGTAACGATGAAGTAAAAAGAGATTGTTCCCTATGGACTATTGCATACAAATTCATCAACGAAGCATTTTTCCACTATTGAACTATTGTAGCTTATCTTATTCCTTTGATCGAGCATAATGATGCAAATCGGGCTTGAATGAGTTCTAATATGCAGCGCCAAGCAGTTCCGCTTTCTTCTCGTAGAAGTTTATTGTTTTTTCTGTACAGGAAGGCCAAACGGCTGTAGATTCGGGGAGTTATAGCCGAAAGGTCTTTTATACTCTCGCAAGATCCTTTTATCAAGTAATGGGAATACTCTAAAGATTCCTTTAGTTAAGACAAAAAAACTTTTATTCATCAAGGGCAAATTAGAGCGGACGCTGCAGCTACAGTTGGTGGGTAACTCGCTTTAGGAAAAAACCTATTAGTAGCTTATATGCCGTGGGAAGCTTACAATTCTGAAGATGCAGTACTAATTAGCGAACGTATTATATATGAAGATATTTAGACTTCTTTTCACATTTGTAGATATGAAATCAAGACTGATGTTACCCCTGAAAGAATCACTAAGGAAATACCCCAGAATGGAATTGTGAGCTTGGGTATAAACAGGTGTATAGTAGATCCAAAAGAGGATGAATCGTTCCCAGAGGATAGATTATTAGGAGCTGGTATGTATGGACAATAAACTTCTATAAAACTACCTATAGAAGAGGTCGCGTTATTGATGTGAAATGGATTGAGATGATTCCTATTTTAGAAATGATTTGTGTATATAAAAGGTAAAAGAAAAGTAGGTGATAAAGTAGAAGACATGTAAAGGAGGTAGAATTTCCAAGATTTTGCCTAGACAAGACATGCCCTTTTTGCAAGAAGACCTATTGGTCTTCGGAGTAGGAAAGATATTTGAATGCTCACTTGGATTAGCAGGGGATCTGCTAAAGAGACATTATAGAATAGCACCCAATGAGCAAGAGGCTTAAAACTACTAGTGTTTCATTCATTATAAGAAGCCAGTAAACAAACAAAAAAGGGTATGATCGCCCGGCAGCAGAATATTTGATGGAAGAACAGGAGATCTTTTTGAACAACCGAAAGTACTATATCCTAAAATGAAATCATAAAGTTTATCCATGGACGTTCTACTGGACCTTACACACTTGTTACACAACAAGCCCTTATAGGACGGAGAAAAGTAAGTTTGGGTGGGCGGCTCTAGAAGGATTTGGTCTTGCTCATATTTGACAAGGAAAAGTAACCTGAGAAATCTGATCATATGATAGCTCGTAAAGAAGTATTCAATACTATGCTTATAGTAGGAAGAGCACCTCCACGATGTTCCAGAATCTTTTTGATCGTTCGAGAACTACGATCTTTGGTGAATGATTTCCTTCTATCTTCAAAGAACTTACAGATTCATAGGAAGTGTGATCTAATCATTATTTCAATTTTATTTTCTGACCAGTATAAACATCAACAACTTCAAATGGTACCAGTTTCTCCTCAACAAATAAATAAAGGCTTGGGCAACCCATTTGGTAATTCTCGTATACGAAGATATCAAATTGGATACATCAAACTCGCATGTCCAGTTACTCATGTGTGGTATTTAAAACGTCTTCCTAGTTATATCGCAAATCTTTTAGAGCTACGCCCTTAAGGAATTCAAAAGCCTAGTATATTGCGGTGTGTGATTTGATCAAAATTCTCATTTTACAGGTTTGAGTTGAGAAAGAAGGACAAACGTAAGAGCTTGATACACTGATAACTATAGAATCTATTCTTCTTCTTTCCGGGCGAACAAAGAACGGATTTATTCAAAAGTATGAAACTACGATTTACCTACCGAAGAATATACCTTATTAAGACATAACAATCAAAGAAGATCAGCCTACGTGACGGACTTACTTTTCTACTAAACTGAACTAGACTGACGAACTGAGGTAAATATATAGATCTGAAGTCAAGGCATACAACGATAAATGTAGAACACAAAATTGTTGAAGTTCTTTGTTAGTCGGAAGCTAGTAAAAACTATATGAAACTTTCTTATGCTAAAAGAATGTATAGCTCGGCATCAACTACAAAACGTTTGAAGAATCAAAAAGATCAAATAGAAATTGCAAGGGTATTCTATAGAGAAGAGTCAATCGCCAGGACAGCTAGTATGTTACTTTACACTTTGATCCTGAGCTGCTCTCCAAAAAAGTCTATCTCAATATCCTTTGCTCTATTCTTTCCTTGTAGTAACGTCCTATCAACTCCATAGCGAATATATATAATACAAGCCATCAAAATAGAATTCTCAGCTTACCAGGAGAAAGATCTTTCAGTACCAAAGTAATGCATATCCGGGGTGGCTGACCTTTCAACATACTTGCTATTTTCTCGGAATTATCACAGTCAACTTTGTATGATTCTCCTATGTTAAAAAGTTATACTTTGTATGCTTCGGTACTTCCATTTCTATGGGCCATGAACTGACAGCTGTGGCCGTGCTGCTATGTCCACTTTTCGGTTCAAGACCCTTTCTTTCGTGAGCGGGGTAGGTCTTTCTAGGCTTAGAGGTCGTGTCCTTTCTCTTTTCTTGTTCTTGCGGCGGACATCCAATGAAGTTTCTTCTCAACTTTGAGGTCAATCTGCCTTCAGTTCCAAGCATTGCCCCACCAGAAAGAAGAAATGAAGAAGGCCTTATCAGCGGTTTTCAGTTTTATGCCATGGTGTGCCCAAGTCCTGATATTGCTGCTGTGTGGTGAATCGGTTCTTCTCCCATGCTGGTAACGATAGGCTATGGTCGGCGTTCTCGGAAGTATCTCATAGGCACATTTCGACTTTGGATGCACATACAACACAACTTCATTGCATTCCTTACGCTTTTCGCACCTGTCTTGCCGGTCCGTCCTATTCTGCTTCGAAAGAAGGTCTACTTTCTTCAATAGGTGAGTCGACGTCGAGAACCTGGAAAAAGCGGGTGAGGAGTGACTTTGCTTGGTTATACGTAAATGACCAAGAATGTTCTATTATGAAGAAAAAAAGAGAAGTTGCACTTCTTGTGAAGTAGTGGCAACCGTGTGAATCAAACGTTATTACTAAAAGAAAAAGAATAAGGTTTAACGAACATATAGTTTCTGCAATAAGGTTTAACGAGCATATAGTTTCTGCCTTTATAGAGAGGAAGATGGGAAGAGTGGGGATCATGTGGATGAAGCACTTGATGTCTAGGATGAGCTTGCATGCGAGATGCATGAAGACTAGCGTGAAAGATGGAATAAGCCTGCGGGTCAGGCGGACTTTTGAGAGCAAGGAAAGGAACTTGTGTGTGACACAAGGTGGCCTGCGTGGAGCAGGGTGGTGACGGTAGAAAGTCTATTTATATAAGCCGGCATGCCGGTATTTGCTTTCGTCTCTTTCTTTTTCCAAACAAAAAATGAGTTTACAATTCTGTACACGCCACCAAGAAGGAGGCTTTTAGCGTAGGATCGGTCCGACTTAAATGCGTATCTGCTTACACCGAAGAGACATGCTTTTTCTAGATAATCACTATTTAGTCTTTTTCTTTTTTATTGACTTGGAAGAAATCTGTGATAGATGTGACTAAAGCTGTCACATTTCCTCTTCCTCTTCTTGCCGTGGCATATCAGCAGTTAATAAAGGGTAGGTACAGTCAAAAGAATGCTACCTTGTAGAAATGCAATCCGGTATGCAATGGAAGGTAACAATTGGCTTTGACACTTTCTAGTGCACCCTTTGAAATCGTAGAAGTGTTCTGACACATCTAGTAAGTCACCTACCAGTTACTGTACAGGCCAGCAGCTAAAGTACCACTGCCAATGCTGATTTCTATGTCCATAATCCATTTTAAAGAGTCGATGATATGGTTGAAATGAAAATTGGTATAATGAGTCCATTTGTCTTTACGGGAGGAGGCTTTTGCGAAAGGAAGCGATGCAACAAACATGGGCGAGAATCGAAGAGCATCCTGACTACCGCATTAAGATAAGCTTTGTCTAGGTCCTTTCAAGTGTTTTCCACAACTACTTCAATTTGATGGCAAATCTTATGAATGGACAGCTAAAGAACAAGTAGATCCACCAGCATATAAACCACCAGTGTCTTTATTTTAGTTTGCGTTTTCATTCTCTAATTTTGTAGAGTTATCCCTCCAAACCGGAAGTACATACTTTGTTTGAAGCTTTCTTTCCTTTTATACAACCAAGTAATTTCTTGATCGGACAACAAGCCCTCAACTCGGAAGAGAAACTTCACTTTATGTACAAGATCCCGCCATGCTCATGCTACTCCCATGCCTCCTTCCCGCTGCTACTAGCCCGTGTAGTGGTTGGGTCCTCACTTCTACCTTTCCAGAGGACCCTTTCTCTATAAAAAGCAAAGTATACTTGGTAATAGCTAGCCGGTTCCAATTAAGCCTGCCTGCAACTAGTGCTCCGAACGCGGGAAGGTGTTTTTTCTGCCTATTAATGCTGCGTACCTTTCGCGTTTGCAGTATCAGTGGTGGTCGGTATCTGTCTCCAAAAATCTTCTTCTTTTTCTTGTTCCCGCTCGTCAAACTTGTCGGAGGAAATGGGATTCGAACCCATGATACAATCTTCTTGTATGTTGATTTAGCAAACCAATGCCTTAAGCCACTCAGCCATACCTCCAACTTTCTTCAAAACCGGGTAACGATCTTGACTTCATAACAATAAGAACGAACGCTTCTTTTTTACTTGACTATATATATATATTAGGCTACTTTCTTCTTGACTTGCTCTATGGGCTCGCAATGTGATGTGACCGCAGCATTACCAAGGAGGGACACGACGAGGAAGAGGTGGGGAATGGGCCGAGGAAGCATGCCATACCAGTAGTTCGAACTATAGCAGAACGGATAGGGTGCACTAGAGAAGGCAGTACGTAAAGTAAAGTAGGAAAATCTTTATTACCAGTATTTCTATATATAATATAGGCTCACTACAACAAAGGCAAGGGTAGGGATAATCGAATCCTCTCTCCTACGTCAACAAACTATGTGAAAGAATTAGTGAGCTGTATTGAGTAGTTACCTCTCTTTGCTCGAAAAAGCCGTACGCACCTCACATTCAGTCTATCTATGAGAAACGTTTAAGAAAGAAATAATATCTTGAAAGGTTCATTTAGAAAGAAAGAGACGAAAGCAACCATACTGTGTAGCGATAAGCACTCAATCCATAAGGCATCAACGACTATGCAACGAGATTTTGCATTGATACTAGGTAGTGTATTCAACAGAAATAGGGAGAGAATAGCGTTTTGAAATGAAGTGAGTTGTTCTTAGAAAGTGGTACAAAAACGAGAAGAAGGAAAGTCGAATTGCTTGCGCTGCCTTATTTGATAGCCCAAAGTGCACTAAAGCAGTGGTTTGTCAAGAATCAAGATTCTCAGTGCTGCTATCTCTTTCAACTATATGAGAAAAGGTTTCTGCTAAATAATAGACAAGTGCTTGACATTTCTCGCAACAAGAAGGCTTGACTTTAGTTGTTAGTTTGAGTTTCAGTTTAGGAAATCAGATGAAAAGTCGAGTCAAAGAAAAAAGAGATTACGGACTTTCTTACTCAACTTCTTCTTTTTAGGCAAGGGAATAACCTGAGGCTTAGGATGAGTAAACAAATTGGTAAGGCAAGTCTAAGCAAACTGTTCGAATATGTGTTTTCTCCTCTTCTAGCATTCCATTCTTACTCCTCTAATAGTATCAGGCTTCTTCTACGGAGGTATATGGGAAGTTGTTTAAGCGACGTATTTGCATTTCTTGCTAAGAGTAGGTAGGCATATGTCATTCTTCTTACTGGAAATTCTCACCTGCAGAGTTTTAAGTCAATTCATTCTCTTTAGTCTTATGAAGAATGGGCTGTATGTATGAATTTATGCATTCGAATAGGCATTAGCTGGCATAGGTACAGAAAAACCACTCTAATAGGTATTGGAAAAGAAAGGAAAGTAGGAAAGAAAACTTCATTATAGAAAGTCTAATAGCCATTGGCACTAAGTAAAATACCCTATAGTGGAAGGAGATGAGGAAGCAGGCCAAGTGTCGGCCGAAACTCGAGTGCCAAGAAAAGCTTGAGGAGGCAACCGATTGTGCTCAAGAGTAATAGTGAAGAGGCCCTTAGAACTTGTTACTTGAAGAAGAATTGTCTTGGTGCTACGGTCCTTTAAAACACAAGAAGAAGACAAGAATTCAATAGTTAGAGAAGGGTTATCAAGTATTATATTAGGTAGGATATGGGCCCTTTATGTGAGTGCTACCACTTAGTCTTTTTACACAATTTAGTAATTCTTGGAGTACTGCACAGTTTTTACATCCTTAATTTAAATTTAAGAAAATAATTCCTGAATTGTCCAAGGTCGGATTGAACATAACAACAGTCTAATTGCTATGGACTCAGAAGAAAGGAGCCCAGTCAAAGAAGAAAGCTAACCCCATCTGAGCATATGGAGATCTCCGGTTGGTGACAATTTTTCCCTACTTTCCAACTATGTTGACATGTAGGGCTCCAGAAATGTTGCTAATGCTGGTGAAGGACCATCGGGGGGTAGTATTGGAAAGGCAAATGATGTTTCTGTTGAGTTTGATTCTGGAAAGGAGGAAATGGACAAGTATCGTGCGTTGGCTATGTACAACTTCACATCATGCCCTCAGTATGATAGGCCGATTGTTGGTCAATGGTCCTAGTCTTATACTTATGTTATCGGTTGCCATTTTTTTTAATGAGCTGTTTGTTTTGTTGTTGGCATGTCGTATACATCCAGTATTGGTGCTAAATGTAATACTTTTAGATTCTGTCATTTTGCAGTTTGATATTTATGTAGTGTTTTTTAGTATTTGTCTAATACTAGCAGTTGTTCTGGGGATATTCCATTATGTTGTCACGTTTGGTATGTATATCTAATTATTGTTGCTATATGAAAAATGGAGACTTACATAGATATTATGCTAATAACTTGAGCAGAAGGCACACTTGTAAGTTATTCTCATACCAATAGTTGATAAACCATTCATGTTGAATAGATACACAACATTGCAACTATTAGTAGAGCTCCACAGATTACCAATATCGAGTTTTTTTCAATCCATCATACAGTGAAGATGAGGACATCAGAGCAGGCATCCACGAATGTGAGATGAGTATTTCTTGGAGATTTGTTGCAGACAAGGAGATCAACGACAGAAGATTGAGGGCTTTTGCGGTAATTCAACTCGAATGGTTAGGAAGTTTGTGAACGGAGGACTAGAGGAGGCTCACTCTATTCTATTCCGAAAGAGGGGATTAGTGCAATGCCAAGGTTTCTAATCTATATGCTAGAATTTCATGTCAAAGCGGAAAAGAGAAGAGCGCATGGAGGTATCGACGAGCCGCAGGTAAATAAACCTCTCTTTAAGCAGCAAAACAAGAGTTGCGGTGGGCAAAGGTAGATTCAGGGGAGCACCTTGTTTACCGAGTTGCAATTACGGAGTACCTAGTTAATCCATCCAAAAAAGGGAGGGTTGAGCCTTTACTTTTACTAAAATAAGGAAAATCCTTCTTTTAAATCTCCCGCTCTAAGACTAGAAATAAGGTTTGAAGCCAGTGCACAGAGCTACTTTCGGACAGTAAAAGAGAAAGACTCTGATTTCTTCATAGGAGAGAGGTTGGGTTACGCCAGAGGCAGGATGCACGAGGTCCAAGAAGACTAAAAAAAAGGATCGATCAGTTCTTTTTAAAAAAGGGAAATCCAGCGAGCTCTTTTTGCTCGTAACATTAGTAGTTACTCGCTGGATGTAGCGAGCTTATGGGCGAGTAACTACGGCACGTTACGAGCCAGGAAGCCTTCGAAGCTATGAAAAAACCTATTATGTATAGAGCTTGACATGCCAACTACTATAGTACTTCTAGCTATTCCTACTTGTTTTTTTCCTACTTGACTAGTGCTGACTTACTTCTTTGCCTATGAGAATTCTTATTATTATCCAAACTGTGCTATCTGAAATGACCCACTTTCCTGACTGAGCAAAAGAAAGCTTACTACAGCACGGTCTTACATCCAGGAATGGAACATTCCATCTCTTCTTGTCCACTGGTATAGAAAGAATATGCATTTTCTTGATGTTTCAAACTAGGACTTTGGATTTATCCTATATTAAGTTGTTGGGTACGAAGGAGCTTATGTTGCGTATATAGATATCGATTTGGATTTCCTTATTATTTTGAGCAGGAAGCAGAAGAACTTTTCTTCTATATTCGCTATTTGGCACAAAGAGAGGAGAGATTACTTGAACAAGCCAGAAAAATAGATAATCTAAGCTCGTTGGTTCTTTTATCCGACAGGGAAAAGCAGCTCCTTCTTCAAAGGTAAATGCTCAAAATTCATTAGTAGGTATTGGAATGGTTTCAATATTTCCATGCCAAACTCACATGTACTGCATCAGTTACATATCTTTCAATTAAGTCGATGACCCTATGATTATTTGGTGAATTTTGATGTGTTTTGCTCTAAACATGCCTGTCTTTATTTGGTGTTTATTCAATCAATATTATTATTTCTTCTGTTTCCGCATTTCTTCTTTTTTTTTCATTAAAGAGTCAGAAGAAGAGAAGGCTAACTTGGTGCCCTGCACGTTCTGCAACGCAAGATGTAGCCGAGGTACAACTTATTTTCATCTTATTTTTAGGCGAGTTTTACTATATATTGATATTGACTAACTTGTCATTTCATATTCTTTACCAGCAATTATTGTGTCAGTGCAACCCAACTTTGAAACCCCCACCAGCCATTTATACTTAAATCAGCTGGGGTACTTGGTTATTTTGTACTGGTAATCAACCAGTGGCTCCCAAAAAATAACGTAAGCTGATTTGAAAAAAGCGGTTCTATCTAACTGTAGATGTGAAATCCCAACCTTAAACCCTAGAACCTACACCAAAATCGGAACCCATACCCAGTTATAAGTCCTAAACCCTAAATCAAGAGGCAATTTTTCTATTGCTGTGGTGAACTTTTATTTTACTCGATGGTTCTGAATGTTAACCCAGGATACTTCAAAGTTGCATAGAGCAAGCTCAGGCGCAGCTCTCATCCCTTTTGAAGCACTAATAGAAGAAGATGAGTCTTGCCTGGATGAACTTGAGAATAGAAATATAGGCGGGATTCCTTTCCGCCCTCTCTTTGTTGAATGTTACCAGCAGAAGGAAGATTAGCTCTAAGGTACATATGCAACTAAAGCTTTAATTAAGATCCCTGTAACCCAATGGATTCAACTAAGCCGAAATACCCCTACCCTAATACATGCCATTTTTGACTCCATTTATCTTCAGTTGTGAATTATTAGATTGATAAAATTAAATACAACCCAACTTGTTAACTTCTTGATACACAATAAGCCGCAACTGATGCTCAAATTGCACTCAGATCTAATCTAGTCTCAATTAATCTAATTGTCTTCTGCTTCACCTAAATCATCTTCATCTGATCTCAGAGTGTAACAAAACACTAAAGTACTTAAAGAAAGAGGTAAAAATTAATAAAGTTTATTTAGTTATATATCATTGTTATCTAATGGCTTACAATAGTAATAACTATTACATTGTTAAAGGATGTTATAATGCATGAATTCTTCCTTCAAAGTACATTCTTTTAATGTAGATTCTTATGCTGACTTATTTGCTCGTTTTATTTGTTTTTCTCAGGAAAACAATGAGGAGATTGCATACTTTAGTTCAGGTGAAAAGCCTAATGAACAAGCAGGAACTCCCGGGAAAAGTACGATTCAAAGCTTAACACTGAGAGAATCAGAAGCCATTTTGATTATCAAAAAATTAGAAGATCTGGTGATATATGTCAGACTTCCTTATTAGTGTTTTTATTAGTTTTTATCCTGCTTTGCAAAAGAGCTGCTTGTTTCTCTACAAATTGAAATATCAATCAATTGAAGCACATTCTCTATCTGCCATGTTATTCCTAGAGAATATAGGTTACAATTCACTATGGTAAAAGGAGGGAGACTTCATAGTTGCGAGCAGTTCCGATACTTCTATTATTCATACATAACTGGACCTCTCCTTCTCAGAAGCAGAAGCCATTTGCAAATTAAAAATAGTACCAGGTTTAAATGTTATGGGCTATTATAACTGTGTATGAGCAGATTAAATTGCTAGAATTGGAGAAGGCATCGACTCAGAACAATTTGGATGACGTATGCAAGCTGGTAACTCAGCAAAAAAACACTTTCACAAAGAAGTATGAAGAGGTGAATGATTACGAGACTCTCCTTTTTCTCCTCATTTACGCTGGCCAATCCCTTGCTTTTTTTCCTCCTTAGAAAGAATCTGCGATCAGCTGCCTCGTTTGCTTTCAACCGTTACCGTTAAGTCTTCAAAAGTATTGAAAAGAGGCTTGTCTTTCTTGATTACGCTACTCTTTGAAAGTATTGCGAGTGACTTCAGTTGTTATCTCAGTTCTTTCTGTGAGTGCGTCAATGTTATGTTGTTATTCTAGTTCATCGCTAAGAAAGGTCGAAATAAAAGACTTAGTCTTCTCTACCAAAGGCTCCTTCCTATCTAGCTCCGTAAAAAAAAGGAGAAGTGCTGGAAAGGAAAAAGGGGGAGCATCAGGCTAGAAAGAAGCATATCGTGAAGTTCTTCTTTGCCTGCGTACCAGGTTCTCTACAACCTAAAAGAAAGAATCTATTCCAAAGATTCGCCCTAGGACACCCATCTACTTCCCTTCCAAGGTACTCCATGCTTTGATTAGCATCCATCCATATTCAAAGTACATGCTTGTCCATATTCTCACTCAAAGGACTTCCCTCTATATATAGAAAGTTTTTTTCATTCCGGTCCGAGCCATAGAAATATCATATATAAGTAAGTAATAAGTAGACTTCTTATTCCGGGAAGTTTATTTCATTCTAAAATTCCCTTGGAATTAATACGTCCCGTCAACGAACCCTTTCTTTCTCACCGCCCATCAAAGCCTACACACGTCAATCCACGAATCTACTGAACTTTGCATCATAGAGCCGTTACCGATCCTTTGGTAGTCTATCTCAGTATGGTCAATACAATGGTCGAATATAGGCAGACCAATCGCTGACTTATCAAAGGTAGCGGGGAACTACAACTACTCCATTCTATCGTGACAGCTTGGCAGACACCAAATAGGATGCGCCAGGAAGAGAAGGCAATGAAATTCCCTTTTTGAAAGCGCAAAATACCTATTTGATTAGAGAGAGCCTATTCTATTCAAGGAGATCTGACTTCCCCTACTACTACTCCTAGGTAAGCAATTCAACAACTTCTAAAAAGCCCTTGTTACTGACTAAATCTCCTCTCTTCTTTGTCTGTCCACTTCCTTTGTTTTCAACAGTCTTTGGAGCGTACCACTGGTGTGATCTCTTTCTTTCATTTTATGCCTGGTGTTAATGCATTCTAAGCAACCATCGCCAATTTCATACATCAACTGGATGCTTCTATTGCTAACTTTGTTATCTTATCAGCTTCTCGTCAAAATATTCCTATCTATAGTGTTCACGACAACTTTATTACCACTCCTTTTTAGGAAGGACCCTAGAATAAATAAAGTTTCTAAATTAGCTTTGATCTCTCAGAGAGATCCTCTCTATATCATTAATAGATTTATATATTATTACATCCTAAGACACAGTAATTAATTTATGAAGAGTTCCTTTAATATTTGAAAAGAAAATATGAGCATAGAATGTTTTCTTTAGATTGGGACTATTCGAATCCCAATGAGTATGAAAGGGTGGTATTTACAACCCAGTACTTGACCCGGGAGTATAGCTCCTAAGTTTACTAAGACTTCTGAACGTCAGTTGTGGGCAAAGCATTGCAGATCCTTGATTTCTTTATATTCTACATATGTTGAGAGTATTTAAAAATCTACTATGTCTAATTCTCTATGGGGTAAATCATTTATCAATCATATAATACACTATATGGAAAGCACTTATGCCGTACATCCTTAGCATCAATTATTTATAAATACACTAAATATTCTTAGAATAACACTGATGTACACCTGGTCTGGGTTACACGGAAAAAAAGAACTCTCTATCTAACGATCTTCATGATATAGAACCAAAGGATTAATCAGTTAACTATTTTTACTTATTATGTTATGGGTGGCCAGAGAGGGGGTGTTCTGGTCGGATTGAATCCTATTTTATTTAAAAACTACGTCGGTGGTTTATTTTTATCTTTAATAATATTAGAAGTAAGTTTGTGTTTCTTTTTCTAAAGGAATGAGTAGTATTCTGCAGCAAATAAAAGATAGTTCTTAAAAAACCCACTCAAATGAAGTTGTTGAATCAGGAGGGAAATTCATTACATTAGTAGTGGAAATGATTTGGAGAAAACCTTCCCGATGGAGCAATAAGACAAGCAGCTCATCAGGGACGGGAAACCCAAACGAAATCTTCATTAGCAACTAGAAGCTATTTAATTTCCTTTGAAAGAATTTCATAGATAGTGACAAGGCTTTTTCACCAACAAGAACTACTGGCGAAGATATTGAAACTCCCGATTCTGCTTATTATCGTTCAAGTCAAGTAGATAAATGCCTATAAAAAAAAAGTAGCCACAACTTCTTTCTGGAACTCTACTAGGTATAGTTCTCCATGAGACAAACCATCATATGAAGATTTTTTAGCTTCTTTGAATTCAACTACATTTGTAAAAAAGAATAAAAAGGAAGCTCGGATTGTCATTATGTTAATTAAGCCAATGTTTAGGCCGGTACTCACCGGTTCTTGTCACCACTGAATTTGCACCAGTAGGCTCAAACTACCATATGTTAAAATAGTTGACTATTTTATTTCGGAAGTTTACCTTGTGCCAATAAATCCCAATCACATGCCAATTAAGATTCCAATTCAGATTAAACTACTCAATTAAGCCTAAAATTAATAAAACTTTGCATCAAGCTACGCCCTACTTTTTTCAATTTGGAGTAATTAGCGACCAGCAATACTCTCATTAGTCTCAGTTTCACCCAGTCACGACTTACTCTCTGCTATGCAATTAAGCACAAGACAAGGCACGGAAAAAACAAAGGTAGTTTGACCCATACCAAACCAAACATAGTGAATCACTGAAAGTTCGTGTGCTGGGTCACGGAGGAACTGCAACGTTAAATAGTTTTCCAATGAAGCAAAAAAGTGAGCGCATTTGGAAGATTAAAAAAAGCCTTGATAGACTAGGTGGCATTGCTCAAAGCCTCAATAAACATAAATAAAGTTCCAAATAGATAAATAATGGACTAGGTGCCTGATTGCGTAGTCCCCTTCACATATATTATGATGAAACGTTTTCCCAATATCCCTTTCTCATAATCATAATTTCATAAAATAAAGGCGCACAGCGGAAGAATTTAGAAATGGTAAAGAAAATGGAAATGCTACTTTTCTAAATTACTGGGCAAAACTATCGTCCAAGCAGCTTATTTGCCGTATTGGGATAGCTTGCTCTTGTATTTTCTTATTATCGTCCTATTTTTTTTGGTTGCTTTTATTATGTTCCCTAAGAAAAGGAATGATTTGAAGCTACTCCTGCTTGCTGCCCCTTTTCTTGCATTTTTTATCTGCTTAATATCACCCGATGCTTATGCTGCGGGATGGGATGATGATCCTTTGGATCTAAATCGTCCTCTTGGTGAGGGAGGATGGGCAGCCATTGCCGGATTTGAACGAGTCTGCTTATGTCCTTTATAATGAATGCGCAGATAAAATAGTCAGATACAAGATGCTGTTGAACTTATTATAAAGGGTGAATACTTAGTAGCTCCTTTATTTAAAACATATCTATTTAACTGAATCGCACCTGGGAACAGATCTCAAATATAGGGGAGGGGTAT
This sequence comes from Carex pumila, assembly GCA_033356055.1. Taxonomy (NCBI): domain Eukaryota; kingdom Viridiplantae; phylum Streptophyta; class Magnoliopsida; order Poales; family Cyperaceae; genus Carex; species Carex pumila. The sequence continues at coordinate 257,832 of JARJHM010000358.1, forward strand.
TCCAGTTATTCCTGTAGTGGGGTCACCTCCTAAGGAACTGGAAAAAAGTGCCCAGTATTCTACTTCGCTATGTGTTCGGGGAAAGATGACTGACATTAAGGTTTATGATAATAGCATCATGGAACGTAAGAGGAGGGGTAAGACCTGCTCTGAAAAGGCATGTAAGAGAGCTTACTCCCCTTCACAGACCAGATAACATAGTTCTCCAAGAGACCAAAGTGAAGCAAGAGAGAGCTATCCGCTCAAAGACTTGGTTTTTATAATCATCATTGTATACACCCGGGGGTATATGGGTTATCAGGAATGGAGTCAATAGCTTGCTTGAACTATAATAGCCTGATTGAGAAGGGGAGAAAGAGTCTGGGATATCCCAGATCTAAGGGGCATCCTTTACGTAAGCATCTAGTTCCGTATCAGTAGGTAGCAGAGTTGAGACCTACTCTAGCCGATCCAACTACAGAGGTTCCAGCTTATCTGCCAGGGTGCTTTCTCCGAATCCGAATTGAGCCCTAAGCTAGAGCGAGCCCCCGCCCGAGTGTCTACCGGATGCACTTCTTCGACGAATGAAATGCTCTTGTGCAACTTCCTTTCAATCGTCCAATGCACCTCTTGATTATAGGCTAATCAACAGTCTCTCTTTCGTAATTAGGTTGTTCACCGATTATCAGCCTATCGCCAGTCTGGAAAAAGAGGAAGTAGCAGCTGGGCTTGTTATCTAATTCGTTCTTCTTTCCAATCTTTCTTCTACCGTAAGCCCTGTTTAAGGTCTTTTTAATGTCCATTAGAAGGCATCGTAGGTGTGGTCTTGTAGCCCTAAATGCTCATCTCCGTCAAATCATCAGTTTCCCTCTCTTTGCTCCAATCCAAGCCAACTGGTAATTGGCCGCATCCTCTTGTTAGCTATGCTATTGATTTCCGAGTTGTTTGCTAGGCTAGTGGATCAAGGATTTGTGCTCTCTGAGCTAGGAGTTGTATTTGTTGGGTTTGTGGACCAACTAAGAAAGGGGCTTTTGCACTGTCCAGTTCTTCCTTTTTCAAGTATGTAGCCCGACCTGACCGTACCTGCTCCCCTTTTTCCCAAGTTAAGTTCTTTTCTCAATCAAAGAGAATTTGCTCTATAGAAGAATTTCTTTTCTCTAAGGTGATCTTTTTTCTATCAAATTGCTCAAATCACTGGTCTCAAAGTTACTGCTGGCTTATCGGTTTGCCCGACTCTTTCTTTCCTCTTGCTGATTTCGCTTGCCTACTAAACAACGCTTGCATCTGGAGTTCCTTCAATTATTAGGTAACGATCAACTGGTCAAAGGACCGGCTTCGTCGACGCCTGGATGGAGGCGGTGTCTGAGCGCGGTGCTTAAGAGAACGAGTAGTGAGGGTTCACTTTACTTTAATAGCAGGTTCTGGTCGTTGAACTATAACAAGACAAGTAGTTCTTCTGGATCGGCAATAAGTTTGAGTTCCCCACCTGCTTTGTTTATGCAATCTAGTCAAGATGAGAGTAGAATAGTTCAGAATCCGAATCCGTTGAAGAGCAGTCTTTCAAATCGACATCTACTCCAACAATGGAATTGATCGACTATGGCTATGGCTGACAAGGAGTCTAGCCCTCTCATCTTCAGTCATTTTAGTACCAATCCTCACCTCTTGCTTGTCATCTTATTACCCCTGATTGAATATGCCACTCCCTCCTGGGTACTATCCCCTTATCATCATGTTCAATCAATCGGAAAATCTCATCAGGAATTTCTAACTCATCATCCTCTGATAGATCATTGCAATTATTGGTTCATGTCAAAACCATCCCTGGTATTCAAAGTGAGTATCTTTGTCCTCTTCATCATTAGCTTCATTAGGAATGGTCCCGGCCGGTGATTAGAAAAGTGAAATCAGAATGAATAAGAAGGACTTCATTCAATATGGGGTTACTTTGAACCCGGGACAAGAGGGATGTTCCGAATAGGCAACCAGGCCCCTTTCTGCCACTCATAACCCTACCTAGCACCGGATTTGACAGTTAGGTAAGACCAAAGAGATTACCCTCTATTCGCTCGTTCTAGACTGAAGAACTGGTAGCACCTAAATTGACCCGATATAGACCGTGTTCCGCGTCAGACAGACAAGTTGAACTCACAAGAAAATGCAGGAGTGAAGGCCGAAAACGTGCATATCCGATCTACCCTATCTCCCCCATAAGAAGGAGCGGTATATGAGCTAGGAACAGACGCATTCCAGGAATGAACATTTGTTGGTTATTCTGGCGGAAAAGGCAAATAGTCAGACGAAACATAAGGGGACCTACTCTCTTTAAAGACTAAGTCCAACTTCTCTCTCTTCGCGCTATTGCTTCCAAATCTATCCATCTTACTCTACCTTGCTAGAGGATATGGCTAGCGTCGTGCACCCGAGTTTACGGCAGAGAAAGAGCCTTCTCCCTTTCAACAGATAGCATTGGGAAGGAATGTGGACGAGACAACTGAGTCTTCCGATTGAAGGTGATCTATCTCCTCGCAAGGTCACCAGTAGTAGTAGTCCCGAGCAAAGCGCAAATAGAAAATGGTTAAACCGATCAGAAAGTACCACATGCTATCTACCAGTCACCATAGATACCAACTTTCTCACAAAATCCTTAGATTCTGAATCAGGTCCGGTAAACTGCCCAAAAACCACCGCCAATTTATAACTATGATGCATCACCGCCTCGCCTCTGTCTTTTCCCACACCAATTGAGCTAAATTAGTTCCTTATTTCTTAAACCATTCATCAGCCGTGAAAACATGGACCTTGTTCTTTATTTCACTTTGTATCAGTGTAGTCTGTTTTCCGCCGCTATCCTTTCAACCTCAAGTTCAAAGTAAGATTCCAGTAAACAAGTTATTCAGAAAGATCAGTGTTATTTCTGGTTTTTCGCATTCAATCCGATCGGATCATAATTGTCGTATACAAGGTTTGGTTTAGAGAGATCCGATCGAAAGAAAGAACATTTTCTCTTGATCTTGCTCTTCGTCTTTCTCTATTCTTCATCTGGCACATGGTATCAGTTGTGCATGGGTATGTTATGACCCACCTTCAACTATGTCCGGTAGCTTCACTTGAAGAACCCACCTTTCTATTTGCATGGCTCTTCGCTTTCAGTAAAGTAGTGTACACCGCAAACACAGGCCAATGTCGAACCTAGCCGTGACAGCTTTCAAGATTGAGAAGGGAATCTGAAAGGAACCCTTGATCCGCCGCCTAGCCGTCTGATCAAGAGTGTCATCTTGCTTGTGGTAGGCCGGCCTCGCTAAAGCGGAAGTTTGACAATTTAGTAAGATACCAAGGGATTCTTTGCTCGTCTTTGGCTTACTCTAGCCCACCTCCGTCTTGAACTCTTATTCGGTGTCATGCTTACTAATACTCATCTTCCTTAACTTTCTACCAGAAAGAGTAGGCGGGAAATCAAGACATTACATTCTAGTTGCTTGGGGCAGTAAAAGCAAGTAAGCTGGGTCGGGAAATAGGCATTTGGTCTATCATGATAAGTAAACTTCTTGTTTTTCATAAATTCTTTATCCTCAAAATCTTAGCAACTAATACTACTCCTATTTGAAAGAAAGGAATACATTATTTTTTTAACAAACTACACCTTACAAGAAACTACTATTCATTTTCCTAGTCACAAGAATAGAAAGAACATATCGGCCTAGAGAAAAAACTTAGGATAGTTCTGCCCAAGACAATACATCCAGAAGCCAAGACGTATGATGCTTCCCCAAAACCATAAGACCGAAGTTACCTGCTTGACTCAGAAACTTTTTACAAAAGTCAGTAAGTAAGAGTTTAGTTATGCAAAAGAGGAGTACATTAGATATACATCCAGAGCAGAAGACACCATACATTTTCTATTCCAATGCAGAAGACAAAATCAATACATCTCTCTTTTATATTCACTCATATCTATTTATGTAGTTATACTTAATTGACTCATATTCTAGGAAAACTGTAGCTAGCCCCAACTACTACGCGTATCTTACCTACTGTCACTAAGCCCCACTTTCAATGCCCTACCCTGTAAATAGCAATCCGTCGCTTAAGAAGCAAATGCCCTAATCGGTCACTTCAACAACAGACATAGGTTAGTTAGACGAAGATACCTCTCTTTCCTGCTACTCTTATTCCTCTTACTCTTATTCCTATACATTTGATCACTTAATTTGCTAACTTAAGACATAGACATTAACTTCTTTTCTAGAATTAACTACTACTCTCTTCCCTCCTATACGCAATAACTGGCCTATCCCCATTCTTGAGTTTGGTTACCTAGCTAGTTGACTTTTCCTCAAGTCACTGAAATCTACACATACATAAAGGTGTATTTTACAACGCTACCAAGCCCCATTGCCTATGTTTCCTTCTACTCAGCGGTAGCTTCCAGATTGCTACTCTTTCTTGAAAGAAAGTGATCGATAGGCTTCTGTATCAAATAACCTATAGATGACTTTATTGATAAGGTTTATTCCGTCGATAAGCCACTCTATGGCTATATTCCTTTATTCAGGAAATGTATACGCCGATATTCCTGTCTTTCTGTTCATAGGAGTTCTTACTCTACTCGAATCTGTCATGGATGTAGAATCGAATCAGGTAGGCATGAGTTGATTGATAAGAAATCTGACTTGTAGTTGAAGCTGAGCATTCGGTACAGTAGTTTAATAGGTCATTGATTTGAATGATGAAGTGCCCAACGCCTGCCTTGGGTAACAAAACTAAATAGAATATGTCTGTCTTCGGATGGATCAGAGATATGAGTTGTTAATAAAGTGACAGATTAGTACACATACGGAAAGCAGGGAGCGTTGGAGATAGGGTTAGTACAATAGTACTTGGGACAAGAATAGGGCTATAGGGAGGGAGATCGACACCACAAGTCTGTCTACTAGCAATTGGGTGCTCGGGAAAGCAGATAAGAGTAGCATCCGGCAGATAACTAAATTGATGTCTTCGTATATTTACTTTGACGTATTGCCATTTCTGACGACGTAGCAGTAGTGGAAAGCAACGGATACGCATTAGGTAACCTACTCCCTTGTCTTATTTTCTGTTTCATATATGTAATTCTTTATTTGCTTATGGATGCATCAGTTTATTTTTCTTTTCATAGGTAAGAGTATCCATATGTACAGCATTACCTGGAAGAGAAAGTATATGGGTAAGCCTACCTTAACTCTACCTTCACTCCCCATCTCTACTCCTCTTTTGGATAACTCCACTCGAGTCTGTTCTTGAAGCAACGCACTAGCATTTCTCAACGAATGGATTTTCTTCCTTCTCTACTATTTGGTTGAATTAATAGATAGGGCGGCTAGGGGCTTGTTACAGCTTTGATTGGTAAGTAAAGTTAGGAAAGTAGGGATTGGAAGAAACATAGAGAATGCGTGTAATTCTCTTTTCTTGGTACTAGGGTAAATGTAAGCTGAGGATTGCCATTTACAGTTGTTACTAGCAGACTAGCAAGGTAATTTATTCTTTCTAGTGAAGTAGTAGACATTGGGATTAGCCAAGTAGATCTTTTATTTTTCTAGGGAGGACTCGAATTTCTCTTCTGAGTAAGAAAGTCATCTATCGATCTACTGTACCAAGCCCTAGTAACAAAACAAGCAAATACATTAAAGAAAGTCATTGAACTTAAAAGACGACATGGCCTGGCCTAATTCAAAGACAGATGATAGTGGCTAATCCGTCACTTCAACTACAACTCATTCCTTTTTGACTAACAGCTTCTTTCTTTGTTCATTTCAATTGCTTCAGCCCGCCCTCATTTAGCTCAACATAGTCATCTTCTTCCCGGTATTCATTAGTTCAAATATCTTCTCTCTACACTGGGCCCATGGCTTCTGACAAGAGTAACACAAGTTAATTCCTTTTTTGGTTGGTGGCTGCATTAGGTTGAGTAGGGTTTTTTTATCTTTTCTGGTTATTGGAAAACTTGTTGGCTGGTGATGAGGTTGCAGGTGAAGGGTGAGTAGTATTCGTTCTTCCTGGGGGTTTGTTTCGTTTATGGAGAATGCCCAATACCATTTCTTGATGTGCAGCCACCATGTAGACTTCATCTGCGGTTTTTTGCATTTGACTTATCACCAATGTCTTTAGTTCTTCTCTCAATCCACCGCTGCGCGCCTTGCATGAAAAACTCTTCAGTGTAAGTAACTGGGATCCGCTCTTTGCATGGCCTTTTTTATTTTAGTTGCAACGCGCTATGAATTTACTTTAGCAATTCATGCTTTTCGCCCTGACTCTGTATTATTCAACCTTGGCGTTGTTTGAAATAAGAAATCACCTCATATCCACCTATGATTTGGTTTGGTTAAAAGCTAGCTGTGTTCAATGTAAGAGGAGGGGATTAATGACAAAGACCTGGGTAAACCATATCCCGAGGTAGCATTCTTTACGTAGCCAGAGGTAAAATTCCATTATATAAAAATATGAGTCTTTCACTCCCTTCCTGGCAGACTGATAGGCTATCTTGCTCACTGACTCCCCGCTTTCCTGCATCGAAAGCAAATGTCCCGACTCATAGGTATCTCTTCGATCGGTTGACACGAAGGAACTTTAACTGAAACTGCAGCAGCAGGGCGAAAGACTGACAGGCGGAAGAGAAGGCATGAAAGTATCTAGAGAGTAAGTTGACTTTAGAGAAGCTTCAGCTGGCTGGCGCGAGAAGGAGCACTCGAAAGAAAAGCAGGAGAGCACCTTACGAAAAGAGCATTTTCTTGGAATTACCCTACTGGGCTTGCTGTTGTGCCATAACCTTTTTGTGATGCACGTGTGGAGAAAGGATTGGTTGCTGCCAGTGATGAGAATGTCGTCAACATACACCAATAAAATTGTCGTGTGGCCTTGAGCATAGGAGATAAACAATGAGGGATCATATTGGGATGGAAGCCGAACTCAATCAAGGCAGAGCTTCATGATTGCCCCATCTACTCATATTAGGACAACGCCGGATAGGATAAACCAAGAGTTCTCTATTTATAGGATGGAACGGATTGATCCACATCACCCCCAACTCATCTTCTTTGTTAACCCTCGGCTCTGTTGGGAATCACCTTAGGATCGGACAACTTTTCTTTGGAATTGCCTTTTGAGTCCGATAAGTAAGGAATAGAATATCTTCTAATTGAATAGAATTGAAATCCATAAAAACAGAACGAAAGACATACAACAATCATTCTACTTAGGTTTTCTTTGGATGGATCTTCCTTGCTAGAATACTCTATTGAACACTTACTTCCTTGGTTTCCAGTCCTACTCTTCTAGGAGCCCAAGTACTTGATCCATAAGCTGAACAATGAGAATGAGCTCTTATCTCTTCTTTTTAGATAGAATAATTTGGTTATGGATCTGCCACTGGCTAATGCAATTTCTTGGAGGTTGGTTGCTTAATAAGAATGGGCCTATCTCATTGGCAACACGGCAATAGGCGCTAATAACTTGGATGAGATACAGAGAAAGAGAAACACAAGATACAAATATAAAAGTAGATAAATTTCCAGTTTACACTATCTCCTAAATATAATAGAATAGCTCAATTGAGAATTTCACTTTTTGCTTTTCTCTTCTGAAATTGGCATTTTTTATATTAATATAAACGTTTGAAGAACTACTTGAAAAACTTCACTACTAATTCTGGCATGCACCAAAGCAGATTTCAATAAGTGAGTGCTAGTGAAGCAATTTCTTATTTCCGCGCATCCGATACTACTTGAGCAAAGAAGCCTTCCAAGCTTGAGTCGTCTTTCCTTGTTCTTTTCTTTATTCTTCTGTGATTGGCCTTTATACTTGATTTTCATTCTGTACTTGCTTTTCGTATTCACTACTTTTCTGTTGTACGCGTTCTTCCTTTCTGGCGGGCGCTTCTATAATATTAGAATCATCCTCTAGGCAGGCTATTATTATAAGCAGCTGTCTAAGAAAGAGCGAATAGAGGAACTCAATTTATGCCTTATTCTCTCTATCCCTATGTGCTATTAAAGTACGAATTGTCAAGTACTTATTTTGTTAAGTTGGTCAAAACTGACACGCTATGGTTTATTAATTGGTGAGTTCATTCACTTAAGAAGAAGTAATAAGGCTCAGGAGAAAATACCAGTTTGCTTACTCACCACATCCTGCACTTAACTCAAAAAAAGAGCCGTCTTTTTAAGTCAAGGCCTATGAGCCTAAGCGCCGTCTACCTTGAAGCACTCTTGTTTGACCAGATGGTATCGGTAAGCACCAGCCGAGAGCCTAAGATAAGGGAGAGAAAGTCCTAACTGAATTCAAAGCATACGTAAACAATGAAGGCAAAGCAAACTGGTGCACCTCCTTTTCGTATAGTGATAAGGATTTCTCCTTTGAAAAGATGCTGCTGTAGTCCGATCTATCTGGTACTAAGACCAATCTCTTCCCTCAATTTCTATCAAGAAAAATGAAACTCATAATTCAGGTTTTGGCTAGTTCCCCTTCTTCCTACTTGACCTATCAATTCTTTCTATAACTTGGAGAAGGATAATGCCGGGTCTGAAGGCCACAAAGAAGAGTCCCTGCTGGCGTTTGCACCACCTTTTGTGCCATTTGACCTGCAGGCAATGTCAGTCTTATTCTTTGATAGAAAGAAGTAGTGCTTCAACCTGGTTTAGGACTTACCTCTTCAAAAGCAGGAGGAAGAGGCTTCAGTATCAGCTTACTACTTTACCAAAGCAGTTCTTCAGCAATAAAGAGACTTTGCTATACCATCATTTGCTTTGTTCATACTTTGACTGGTCCACTTAGGCAAGTCCTTATAGGGTGAGGAATCTCCTCCGAGAGGGTCTCCATAGTGACATCTTCTGAGATTAACGAGTTATCTTGGGCTTAGGGATGGCTTTTGGGTTAATGATCTGAAGAGTTCTTTGATAAAGCAGATTTCAGAGTGTGAGGGAAGAAGTAATTCCAAGATGTCGAAATAAGGAAGCGATCCAGCCAACCATGGGAAGGATTATCTCCCTCCTTACTACAGGTGAAGGAGCGAAAAAGGAGATCAAGGTGAATTAAGCCTAGCGCATACTTAGAGAAATACCTCTTTACCTCTCTCAACCTATTCCAAAATACCTATCTCTGTGCTGCATGCTTAGAGCTAATGGTATGGTATTTGACCCAAGGAGTTAGTTACCAAGTAGGTTTTTAGTAGTAAAAGATTGTTGTTTTCTAGCTAGCACGCTATTTTCGTATAGTCTACTAGCCAAGGAATAAGGAAAGGCATAGGACATTGAACAGGCAAGACAAGTGGTCAAAACGTTGGAAAATCTAGTATATAAGCAAAGCACTGCATTTCTTTCCTGAAGACAAACTACTAAGAAATCAACCTGCTATCTGACTACTGGACCTATGAAATATACCCATACCAGAATACTCCTTCCACTTTCTCTAAAGCAAGGTAAGGCATGCTAGCAAGTAAAGTATATAAGAATTGTGCCAAAATAAGAAAGTGTTAACGGACATAGAAAAACAATTGGTTTATAAGAAATAGTGCCAGCATAAAGAAGCAAAGAAAGGAAAACTAGCGTTGAAGAAGCTTTATCACATATTATGGCATTGTATTTCTTTTTTGTTTCTTTAAATCAAAAAGAAACTATTGAACTAGAATGCGGCGCGCAGAGAAAGAGTTGTAATCAAGTTCTTTGAAATCAAATCCGTAGAGAAGTTAAGTGAAAGTGGTAGGCTTCGATTCTCAACTGTGCTGGCTCCATACTGTAGTGGGTACGAGTTGTTGAGGGTCGCTCTTCAGGTTGAGTGAATTCTTACTTTGCTCGTTCCATTGTTGAGGGGCATATTCTCAGCTTATTGTGGAAGGATAAGGCTTATCTGCAGAAATACCTTCTACAGCTTGACCTGATGAGGGTAGGACTTCTCAAATCTACTTGAACAGAAGGGGCGGGGCGTGCCTTTGGTAGAATTTCATTGCTTCAAAGCTTATTTCATTACGTAGATGAGCTAGGGATAACAGATCAGGTTAGGGCTAGCAACCTACATTCATTATACTTGGAATAGGTTGAATTGACAGCTTAGGAAAGAAGTCAACTCGCTTTAACCGCCTACAACTCCAATTTTGACTCAAACTGCTGCAAATACCTTTTTTCCGAGAAGACTTATAGACTGCAGTGGGAGCTCGAAGGCAGAAGCATTAGAACTCGAGGATCCTAAAAGAGCATCGGCTTACCATTCTATTTTGAACTTCCCAACGTCCTCTCTCTCAAAGGCACTGCAAGAAGATAAAAGGCTACTACCATTCGAACTGCCCCATTCAAGCGTTCTGACTTACCAGGCAGGACGCAGAGTAGAACTTAACCAATAAAAGACTTGACCAAGCCTAGCTGACTAATACGTCATCTTGAAACCAAAGCTTGAAACGTTGTTCTTTCCCCTGTCATTCCTGTGGTGGAGGAAGGAATCACTCACTACTTATGTGCGACAATACCCCTTTACTCTAGATATCTTTCCTACAAATAATCCCATAGAGATAGAGATGCTTTTCCAACCGGTCAACCCGGAAGGGTACTTTTTTATATGAAATTTTGGAACATCTCTCGTTCTCTGCCTCTTCTTGAAATCGCTGCCAATCTTCACCAAATCCGGCGAACCTTCTTCCCACTACCTTGTGTTCTCCCCGCACCCCGCTCTCTCTGGCTAAGAAAGTGGCCTGGGGGAAGTACGGGCACTCCTCTTTTGCTAGTCATTTAGAGATTTCTTCTTTTCTCAAAATTTCGTATTTAGACATAATATCATACTTGTTTAGTATTTACTGTACTGAATTCAGTTTCAAAAGCAATTTGGCTATCTCTAGATACGCTCTTGGTAAAGAAGAATAATAAGGTGCCGGTTTCCAATCCTACTTTGAGTATGTTGGTAAGGTCCGGTCATCTGCTTCAGTGCTTGCTCTTCTGCGGGGAAGAAAGTCCAGTACAGCGTACTTTCATAAAGGCAAGGTTTTCATGGGTCAGAAGAAAAGACGTTGCTTCAATCTCTGCCTTCCACGTTGCCGACCCACGGAACGTTTCGCTACCTGTCCAATCGGGATAAAGATATCCATTCCAAATGTCTATATACGTGATTTATGAGTCGGAACTATTAACCGGTTAAATTATTAAATTCCCACTATGCCCTTTTTTATTTTCTACGTTACCAGGTCCACATTAAAGCAAAGCTCATTGGTTCAGTACCACACCCATATCAATATCTAGACTGGTACCAGTTCTGGTATTGGTCTGGTATTGACAAGCATGACTGGTTCACAGAGGCAGAATCGAGAGTTACAGAAATGAATTCCAGTCCGTGCTACTTAGACAATTGGGAGAAATTAAGAAACATTTGCAAATAATTTATAATGTGATAAAGTTAGCAAACCATGACATTTGACCAAATAACACCTGGAATAAAAGACTCTAGCAAAAGCCATAACGACAGGAGAATTTCATCTATGTTCTATGCTTTGTGGGTAATTTGGCTCTCACAGAAAAGCAACAACCAAAAAATTGCCATCCATGATTTTTTTATTAGATTTGAATTAAAAGACAAATACATTACATACCGTAGTGTTATAAGCAGTATCTTGCTGCTTGTTGAAACCTTCCATCTCTCGTCCGTCTGGCAGCGACGGCGGCAACAGCAACGGAGAGTTGAGTCTTGAGCGGAGAGGTCAGATGGTTTGCGAAGTAAAGCTGGTCGAAGACAAAAGAGAGATGCGAAGAATAGGTTAATGAAACTTGTAATACCCGGCGAAGCGGAATATAATGACATGAGAAAGCAGAGAAATAGTTTAGCAACTCAAAGCATATATAGTATCTCACATAACAATAGAACTTCCTTAGTTTACCGGATCTTACTTACTTAAAGACTTTCTTTTCCGTATGATAGTCACTGGGATGAGCTCTTACTCAAGCGAGAGGGGTTGAGAGCAGAGATTCCACCACAACTTCAACTGAATCTGGATAAGCATCCTCAACAGCATCGGCAGAGGGATCAGGATACATATCGGGGGAAGAAGAAATGGCTAACTCAACCGAAGAGAAAGCAACCGGCGCATCCACCGAAGCATTCAAAGGATCGGAATCAGGTTGAGGTTTATTTAATGGGATTCTCGGAGCGAAAGAAGCTCGACATGATTGATGAGACACGGGGCTTTGCTACTCGACCTATAATAGTTTAGAATAGGGGTTTAGAACTGACCTAGAGGGGGACTCGCTATCGCTAAGGCCAATCATTCGGGTAGGTTCGGAGATAGATACTCGACCTATAAGATGAGTGCCCCGTTGAGTTAAGGTTTGGAAAGGGAATTGCACTCACTCCGTGCCTCATCTCTTGAACGAAACCAAGCCAATGGAGATTGCCGGGTATGAACTCCTTCCCGCTACTCTATCTAATGCTTACGGTTCTTTCTCTCATCCAGCAAAGCTGCACTGGCATTTGCTTCTTTATGGACTGGGGTGGAGTGATTGATTGCTTTCATCTGGTGTCTCATTCCAGTTGGATTTCCATGCCTACAGACCGCAAAATGACGTGTCAAGCAAGGAGCTCTCCCTCTCTTTCAGAGGCGTACCTCATTCTCAAGAAAGTATTTGGTTTTTCGTTCACATATCGCTTTACTGCTTGATCTTACTACTGAACTAGCCAGGTTTACTGCTTAGCCGATCACTTCAAAGTAGGAACTCTCAAAGCTTGACCTCAATACCATATATAGCGGTCTCCTGTCAATTTGTTTGAAAGTTGCTGGTATTGCTTTGATCTAAAAATAGAGGTAAGGTGTTGAAAGAAAAGCCAAGGATAAGGTTCTGGTAGCCTTTGCCGAATTGGTTGGAAAAGTCTAAAGCAACTAGAGCGAGCTGACAGGAGAGCTTTTTGAAAAAGTAATCCTCCCCTGAATAATCCATTGACCCCTAGATCTTTCTATTAAGTGTACCCTGAGTGAGGCTGTTTGATAATGTGAAGCATTATAGAAAGGCAAGCACAGCGTGTTTTGTGATCGTCAGTAAGAAGGATATTCCTATTTATTCAGCTGAAATCGGTACTGCACCCAGGGTACTGGCTACCTCCTCTTTTTTGGGTTTTTTCATCTTGGTTCGATTATTGTTATAACGCTTCCGTTTCAAGTCCAGAGAGTGACTTTCTTTATTTGGTAATCCCACATTTCTGAAAAACTTATGAAGAAAGAAGAAGTAGCTTACCAGCACTAGTGAATTTTGCATGCTGCTCTAGACATTGTTCAGGACCTTGCTTGGACTACCAGTGCCATGTCTCTAGCCCTTAGCGGCCTTTCTTTCGGTTTCCTTCGCCCTTTCTTTTTAGTGTCCCTCTCGTCCTATTGTGGTAAGCAACGCGTTAAGTCTTGGAAGTGAGGGGGCAGTGCTAGCATCTAGTCTTAGCAGTTCCCCTTAATAATTATGCTAGAATTCTAGTTGTTAGTGAAGTGACTCTACCCTTTTTTTTATGTTCGATCGTGTCGAGGTGTCTTAACGTGTAGTTGATTCTCATGTGTGGCGTCTAATGTTACACAGTATAAACCTCTGTCATGAGGCCGCTAAGGCCGCTAAGGGTACTGCTATTAGCCGGACAGTGGAGGAGCTTTACGAGCTATGTTAAGCCCGAATTTCATTACCCAGGTGGAAGACCATGTAGGAAGGGAGTATATGGCAGAAGTTCTAAATGCATCAGTTAATGTCTAACTAAAGATGGAAGGCAAGGCGCGTAGCGGGGCGTAGAATTGTATTTATATAATAGTGATTTGGAATATTTGCATGTTCTAGAAAACAGCAAAATTACATGAGAAGTTGAGCTTATAAAAGCAAACTTGCATAATACTGATGAGGGTAATATATATAGGAAGTAGGGCTTAGATACCATTCCGTTTTTTCTACAAATGCAAGAAATATCTTTCGACTTTGAAAAGAGAAATACAATGATAGATTACTAGTGGAATACGAGACCACATGTGTCATTGTTTAGCAATCCCCACGCACTGAAAGACACATTCCCAACAATCAAAAAGATTGATGATATCATGCCTCCCTGAAAAGAACTTAACACTATGACCATAACAACATGTGTGAAGGCGCGCAGCGGTGGAGGCTCCCAACATTTCTCTTTTGAAATATAATTCTCTTTTTTCTTAATCTTAAACCGTCAACTTCAATAGTTGCTTCTACATAAGCTCGTATGGGAACAAGCATGCTCTCAAATATATCTCTCCTAACGTTCTTCCCCCTTTTCTAACTCCCTCTGTTATGCTCTTTAATTCTTTATTGCTTTTGCCGTTGGGATTCTAATTGCTTTAGCACTTGCTACTGGCACTGTTCCTATCTATAGAAAGACAACATTAATGAAACTCAAACTACTACATATCCTAAACAATCAGCACTTACCCATATTTTGGAATACAAGAGTTAAAAAAAGCCCGTGTCCCTTGAAACATCTGTTTTTCATTGCAGATGTGTTCAGTGAGCTGTCAAGTTAGACCATCAATACCACCCAGCGAGTAACGTAGGCACGTGTAGATAGAAAGTTATTCTATATAGTTTGGGGCAGATAGTTAGGGCATATCCCGTGTTCATGTGTTATCTAACCGACGATGATAAGATAATTTTTTTCTGACTTGGTTGAGTAAGGCGTGAGATCGACCTGATGGCCTTGTGAAATAAAAGTTGGTAGGCTGCTTCTTGTTAAGTATTTGTATTGGATTGGTTTTCTGCTTTGGCTGCTGTTTTCCCGGTTACACGTCACCGGTTGTTTCTATGGCACATTATGAATAAGTTTACGGAGAAGTTGGATTGATTTTTAAGATTTGGCTTTTTCGCTGCGCGCCTTAAGCTCCCATGGAAAATGAGTTGTAAAGCCAGCTATTTCTATTTTATTTTCTCCAGCGTGTAACTAGAACTTTCCTTTAGTGACGAGTGCCATTGTATTCGTAGAACGTGAAGCTAGCCTATAAAAAGAAAGGTTATAGGGACTTACACTGATCCTCTGTGAAAGGAACATGCCTAGACTAGCACTTCTACTTATGTATGAAGGTGGATCTCCCGCAAAATGTCGAACTTATGGCGGTGGGCCCCATTCTTTCTCTTCTATCCTTTCCTGTTTTTTCTGAACATAAACTCGTATTCGTATATAGTGTATTTTATTTTCTTTGTTTGAAGCGGATCTCTTTATTTAAAGTAAAGGGCGCCAAGCCCGCTGCCAGTGTTTTAAGAAATGCTTCCTTTTTGTTTTGTCTCATCTTCAGGCGTTTCGTATACGAGGGTGTAAAAGAAGCTCTATGTCTGTCTTTCCAACTAAGTGAAATCGGTTGGATATATAAATTCCGAAATAAATATGTCTGCTCAAACTATTGCCGCACATATAACTACAGTAGGTCAGTAAAGGCATTAGGATAGGGCATGGTTTTCTGGCCTTGTCGCTACGCCCTCGAATATGGCTGTAGGTATGTAATCCGACTCCCAACCCTTCTTCTGTAGGTAACGAACTGACGAGGGTGTTGTTGGTGTCAACGCTCTGGATGCATCCTTAACACAATCTTTCTAAAGGCATTCCCGAACTAAACTCCCTAAAAAAAGAAGTGAAACTTCGGTATCTATCACTTTTAGCTCTACCGGGCGATTAGGGGATGATGTATCGGCATGCGAACCGGTAACCTCTTCACCGGGGTGCGGTGCTTATAGATAAGGCCGACCTCAAGGGCGGAGGAGCGCTCCTTAAAGTGGACGACCCGTCCTCTACGTAACTAGCTGGTAGTCTCCCCCATTGTTGTCAGGCAGTATTCTAGCGAGTGAATGTGTATAAGGGCTCATTGCCGTCTGTCTTAGTAAGCCGTACGCTTCTTTCTTGCTTCAGTGAGCGAGTACTTTTTATCCTGAACAGAAAAGCCTACTGTATTTGCCAACCGAACAAAAGGTTCCACTTATTTCGTTCTAAACTAGTGAACTCACATGCCTACGTTCGATAATCTTTAATTTTCTTCTGTTTTGTAGTGGAGGCGCGCAGCGTTCTTTTGTTCTACACATTAGTAGTTACGAACAAAGTCTTTCTTTGGAGATTGGTTGGAGCAAGAAAACGGAAAGCGTGCGTTAGGCTTTCTAATAGTGTGCTCAATCCGTTGCTTTTTTCGTAAATAGTGTGTTTGTTTTGTTTTTTCTTTTATTATCATATATAGTGTGTGTTTGATGTTAATCACAGAAACTCATATATAGTGTCGTCTGGTCCCGAGTATGAGCTTGTAGTAGAGGCGCAGCTGTTTTGGCTCGCAATAAAGCACTAGGGTCCTGATCGAAGAAGACTACGTCCTATCTATCTACCTCTCCAAACACAATATCTTCCGGAATTCCCAGCAAATCCCTTACTCCCCGAATACAATGGAATTTCACACCTGGCAAATCTTTCACTCTACCTCCTCTGACTAATACTATAGAATGCCCCTGCAAATTATGACGATTCTCTATCTTTTTTTAGCCATCAATCCTGTCAGATGTGAGCGCAATATAATCATAGAAAAACGGGACTTTATAGTAAAATCTGCTATAGTAGTGGGCCGGAACCGTTTCGAAAAATTCATGAATTATTTCTCCTTGAATACATGTGATTTTGGTTTCCGTACCATCCAGGTAATAATGAAATGGAGCTAATAAAAATTGGTAGGTGAGTAAGCCCACATGCCGATTCAAAAATGCATCGGTGCATACTAAAGCCGCTATCCCTTTTGCTACATCTTCACGGCTTTCCGCAAAGAATAGGTCCATATTGCGACTCGCTACATAATTTTCATCTTCCAGATAATCTGGGTAGTGAATTTGTAGTAAGAGGTGCCCTACCCTAGGGCCGATAAAACTAAAGAATCTGTAGGATTCATCAAAAACGCTTGATACTCGAGTGCGGTGCCAAGCGCAATCGCCACGTGCTGATTCGCCGAATCAATTGGAAACACAGGGGCACCCCGATAAGTCTTATCGGGGCCTATACGCCCCGGTTGAAAAAAGATATGAAAGAAAGGAGATAGCCGGTAGATACCTAAAAGAACATCAGAGACCGCATTTTCGAGTTCTTCTCTACTTATTTGAGAGTAAAAAGCTTTTTCTTCTATATATTTTGTCTGTATATGGTCAACCCATTTTAGAAGAAATTCCGGATGTGAACACATGTTACTTTTCTCTTTTCTATCGTCAAGTACTCAGTCTCCCCTCTCGGAAAGGAGAGAATTTCATGCACTCAGAAACCGACGTTCGAGTTCATATGAGATTGGCGTGGGTTCTACCAACGAAACGTTGAACTTGATGTAGGCGCTCCGACGGAACAACATACACTATATATGATATTATTTATGAGATAGAAAAGAAAGAAGACTCGCTATCGGGTGAAAAAGAAAGAGAAGTTGACTTTTGAAAGAAGTTTCCAGACGCTACGCGCCTGCACCAGCGCTTTAATTGTTTGACGGAGTAAATTCTTGTCTCGAGAGATCCTGGTTTTCTTGGATTGGCTTATTTACCAGTAGGAAAAAAGGAGTATTCGTATCACACTTCTTTCATTGCCTAAGAACTTGAGAGCGAGTAAGAAACTGAGCGTTATCTGGCTGAATATGGTATCATCATGTAACTAAAGTTTCATGCTGAAAACCTTTTGTTTTTTATTAAATCTAATGGTGGTTAGATTCTTATAATTTATTCCGCACCCACATTATGTGGTGATGTATGTTACTGTTGGCTATTCTTTAGCCTAAAAGAATGGGATTTTTAGAACTGAATACCGAATTGCATGTGTTAAGCATATAACATCAGAGTGAAAACGAAAAGAAGCACTCGTGACTATATATGAGAAAACACCTACCGGGAAAATAGACTCCTATGAAAACTCCATCCAGAAGAGAAAAAACATATCTATTAGAGTTAGACTTCGGTAGCTTACCCTAGTCCTACTAGTAGGAAAAATAGTCAACTAGACTGAGACTTTACGGAGAGAGGTCGATAGAGAGAGTATTGATTCTAGTCTAGTATAGATACTGTGATAAGCACTGCAGTATAGCACGCTAAGGATAGATATAACTCGAGACCGGGCGGAGAAAGCTTACAGACTACTGCTTACTCAGATTGTGTGCTAGTTCACCGGTATTTACTCTAAGGCCGGCGGGCTTTCTCGATCATCATAAAAAAGAGAAATTTGGGAGATCCTAAACCTAAAATAGAGAAAGAAAGTCTTCCTATACAGCCGATCCTGAACGCGCTGCCTATGGGGCCAATACACCTCTCAATCCATCTAAAGGTCGTAACGAGCAGAGCGTACTACTTGTCCTGATTAGGAGGCGGCTATAATAGAGGAGGTGATTTAGAAAGACCAAATTCCAAATGCTTTCAATGCGGGGGCCCGGGACATGTGTGTCAAGGCGCAAAAGGGTCCAATCACTTCATAGAAGGGGAAGAAGATGAACTGAACGAAAGACCAGCTCCAATAGATTCTGGGGAAGAAGAATGAGGTGCTGGACCCCGTACGTAATATCAGAAATTGCTGATGTGAAAGAGATAATCAAGGAATGAGAGTTATCTAAATAGGGGAGATCTGGTCTTATTGATTGGAAATGAGTAGTACGGGAGACAGCTCTTCTTTGTTCAAGGAGTAGATTCGCTATCGGAGAAGGAAATGCGGATTTCCGGGAGGAGTGGGTGGAACGGAGGTAGCGACCGGTCAAAGGAGGATAAAGTGATCCCCGCGAGCAGCAAGTGAAGTAAGGGGTAAGAAGTCACTCTCTGAACGAGAACGGATAGGGCTTTCGACCATCAATTCAGCAAGGCGACCAGAGGTCACTATACAAAGCATACCAGACAGCTAGTACAGATCCCCCCATCAAAAGTAAAGTACTACTTGGAATATCTCGCCATCCCCTTGCGGGGAAAAAAGCCTCGCATCCTCAACATAAACATACTTGACTAAAGACTTCGGTCCTGATTCAAGAGATGCCGCGTATGTATACCGAAGCGGTCTAATCGAATTTACAAGGAGATGGATTGGGGAGGTTCTCCTCGGGTTGTCCTTTCGTCACTCCTTCCTCGCGATGCATTGAGCGGAAGATCTTCCGAAGACTTCCGAAGTAGATGACATTGACTTTCTGTCTTTCTTTTTCGAGCGCATAAGGCAGGCTGGTGCTAGGACCTATATTGTTCAGAGATCATTATAATGGTATCGACCAGAAGAAGGTGATGTGACTATAACGAGAATCTATATCTGCTGGGTGGTGCGTGTGCAACTTTTGAAAGACATTCGGTATGTATGGCGAAGGCTGCTTTGTCCGGGGTTGGTCTTCAAGTCCCTTTTCTGGGCGTAGGTCAGGGCAAGGATGAGCCTGGCCACTAATCGGTGATAAGGTTATTCAAGCGAGGAAGAGTATATAGCACTTGATTTCAGGACTAATAGACTGAACTAGTGATATAGCTATAAGTACTATGCTTTCACGTCGAAAAAGAGTTTCAAAGGCCTTCTATCAAAGCAGGATTGCTAACCGAAGCTAAGCTAAGACGAAAAATTCATTCCTACGCTCTAGCAGTCGTCAAAACACAAGCCCAGAAAGAATTCCATCTAAACGTGTTCAATCAAGCTCTATCCAATTATTCTTATAGATAGAAGGCCTAACGCCGTCGTGTGCAATGAGTGGTAGTTGCCAGTCGTGCCAGGGAAGAAACCATAAGATCCACTCTCCTATCATATGTTGCTACCCGGTATAAGATGTCCGCTAGCTAACAATTTGAGCGAACTTGAAAGCATGGTTCGTTCGAAACGACCAACTCCGACAAGGAAGGACATGGCCGAAAAGGAAGCCGGAAGGATGTATACCTGGATAAAGAGGAGTTTTTGAGTAAGGAAGTCAGAGTTCCCGTGCACCAACCAACCCCGGCTTCTGTCAATTCTGGTAAGAAAGAAAGTGAAAGTAGGCACATATGAACAACTCCACTTTAGTTGTTTGGTATTCTATTCTTTCCAAAAAATACATAGTACATAGTTTCTTCTGTCTGTGCTTTTTTATGGGTCTCTTGCCGCTGCTAGAACGACTGGGCTCTTCGTTTCTTTGGCGGCGCTTTGAGAAAAGAATCGTTGAGAGATAGATTTGACTGGGACCAATCCATTTTTCGAGTTGTACATAAACTCATCCGTTGGTACGGGCTCACGAAAGGAATTTGAGAGCTATAGCTAGCGAGTTAGGCCTTCAAGGAAGAAGTGATAGGACTGAATCTGGGATAGCGACAGAACTTGTTCCCCCTGCTAGTTCGATATAATAAAGGACGTTACCAATGAAGCCAAGATTTCCAGTGCCTGGAGATGAGACTAGCATCTGGGCTCGTAACGAAGTGGGTTCTGAAAGCCAGAAAGAACTAGCTTTTCCCCGCCACTTAACCAACGATGTAGACCTGCTGCCCCTACGATGTTGATCGAGGAGGAATTTATTTCATACGATCAGACCCTGCCCACTTCTATGCAATTCATGGGAAATCCTGGCATTCCTACTTTGATGCCTCCAGTAACTCCCGCATACCTTGCTTGTTGGTGAGACTACGGGTATTCACCTGTAACTGAACATTGCTTGCATTCCGGCACTGCAGTAGAAAGAAATGAAGAAATCAGGTAGGCAGGGAAAAGCCGAAGCTTGAGGATTTCTTACAGACATAAGTAAGCACCGAGGGTGCGTGGTATTGCAGCTCATCATATATGATTTCAAGTAGGAGTGGCAGAGAATTGCTTGTGCCAGTTTGAAGCTGCTTCTGGGGGAAAATCTCCTGCGAAGTGAAGGAAATTGGGCTACGCCACACCAACCCTGTCTGGGGTTAATCTGCATTCCCATAAGTCTTTACTACTGCTCCTCTTTGTAGTAGGTGTTGGCGGAAAGCATCCTCCGGCTGTAAAAGGCCTGGGGTTTTCTTTTTCAACCGGTATATCGGCGCATAGGGATGATATGTCAAACCAAAAGGAAGTAACCTATGGATGGAAAGAACTTACGTTGGGATCATATGGTCAGAGAAGAGGCCGAGTCTCTGGCTGAAGAGTCTAATGGGGGAAGAGGTTCAAAATAGGAAGACTCCCCTCTCATTGGTTTATTGCTTTATTATCCTCGAATTCCTCGCTACTAACTAGAAGAATAAACTGGGCTAATAAGAGCTCCCCTGTCAAGTCTTTGATTCGACGTTTGCTTTTTTTTGGCAATGCTGGAAGAAAGAGAACCTTTTTTTTGGGAGAACCTAGATATGTCGATTTATAAAAAGCCGATACATATGGGAACGAAAGGTGAATGGAGGGAGGGGGGCTTCCTCGCTGGAAAAACTACATTCTTGGGGCATCTTCCCCACCCATCGCTCTTCTCCCACAACGTTTTCACAGAACTTCATTTGATGTTTTATAGTTGCTAGTTGTGGGACAAAATTCTTAAAATATTCCATGACTGGTGGCCGGGCATCAAGAGCACTTATCAGAGAGCTAAACGGGTATGTTATTGGCCTAAATTGAAGGAAGCCGTGCATGCCTATGTCCGTTCCTGTGACGTGTGTCAAATGCACAAGGTGGAGCACATTCACACTCTTGGTCTGTTACAACCGATTCCTCCTCCTGAAGGACCATGGCAGGGCGTTAGTATGGATTTGATAAGCGGGCTACCAAGATCAGAAGGGAAGGAAGTGATCTTTTGTGTTCATAAACTCATAGATAGTGGGCGTTTGTGTAGCTCCGCACTTCTCTTCGTGTCCAAGAGAGAAGGCTTTGTAGTCCGATTTCTTTTTCTTTCGTCCTATTTCCTCCCTCCTTTGAGAATTCCTCTGCCTGAGCGAGGCGGTTATTTACCCAAAGAACAGTGTAGGCTAAATCATCTATTAGAAAGAAGGTTGAGCGAGCCTATGCTCTTTCAAAATACAAGGATTGCTTTTTCATGACAGTTTATACATCCCACGGTTCCGATTTCACTGTATACCTAAAATGTTTGTCATATTTAGAAAGAAGGTCTGGAACTACTACTATCCCGGAAGAATATAGCATGGAGGATCTTATAGATCAATATCTTGCATTGGACTGGAACGCATGTGGGCCGATTCAAAGTAAACAGTTTTTTAGAATTTGTGCTCCTGGTACGCAGAAGACGCCTTTCTTTCAGTACCTAAGCATGGCCTTAAGCTCTACTTTTAAGGCCCTCGTTTCAATTCCTCACAATACGATTTCTGGTTCCTTTCTGATCTTTCTAATTGTTCTTATTCGACTCTTCTTCAAATTCTTGACGGTGAAGTGTGTGGAAGAGCAAAAAAAGTAGTTGAATGAAGAAATTTACAAAAACAAAAGAAAGAACAAACGATGGCTCGGCACCAAACCAAACATAGTGAATCACTGAAAGTTCGTGTGCTGGGTCACGGAGGAACTGCAACGTTGAATAGTTTTCCAATCTAAGCCAAGAATCATATGCTTAGCGCCCTCGCCAGCAATCTGAAATCATTTGTGAATTCTTGACCTTGCAAGGTCCAGATCAGCCCACTGCAAATTGCATCACTCACCGGATTCGACTTGGAAATTCGGAAATGAGTACCCAAGGAAACCTTTTTTTACTACCACTGTCCACAAGTGCAGTGATAGACTTATCAGCTAAAGTCCCAAACATTCTCATAGTGTTAATGAGTTATTTGTAGAAAAAACTATACTCAGCTTCTTCTTCTTTTTCAGGGTCATCATAAGTTGCTTCGGGCCACTCACCATCTTCTGGTCAAATACTGAGCATATTGAGTGACTTTTTTAACCAGAAAATACTTTGATCTAAAGTTTCAACATAGACCTAGAGTTCTTCGTTGGTCTATTCCACTTTGGAACTAATACTTGGAAATTTATGTGGGTTTGGACCCGGGTCCCCTCCTTAAACCACCCCTTATTTCATGGTAGTGGTACTGGGTTTTTAGTGGTGTTTTGCATTGTTTCTGGCTTTCTTTATGGTGATTTTAATTTATCTCTCATAGTGAGACGCAATGTAGTAAGCGGATTAAAGGGTAGCTGGCTTATGTGCCTTCACTTGATGTTTCTTCTCTTTCTTGTCTGTCCTCCGGTTCATCCACTACTCTATGTTATTGCTTTTGGTGCTTTTCTCTCAAAATAGAAAATTGCCAAAAAATGCATGGCTTTCTATCTACTGGGGATCCACTGATCACTGAAATGCAGAATGAAATGAATAGCAAATGCACTCAAAGTCCAAAATATTAGGTTTTTTTCAGTCGACTGGTGACTTCCAGCTTGGCTAGAGGGTGGTGATCAAGGTCTCTTTGATGGCTCGTTGGAATGAAGATTTGCTTTACACCTTTCCTTCGGTTTCTAGTTCATATTCCCTAGGCTCGCTCGCTGTGTCTAGCTCGGAACTTATGAACTTTTAGTCCCGCTATCTCTGTATCGGTAAAAAAAGGGAGCACCCTATCCTATTCTTTCCTACCTTCGGGATTAGTATACCTATAGCGTTGGGAACAATAGCTCGCTTCGGTGATTAACAACAGAAAGCGAACCAATATTGAATTTCCAAAGAAAGCAGATAAGAACCATCGCATCTATCCATCCTTTCTCCTTTTCTTTCAAGCAGAGGTTCCTGCTCCAAGAACTTTATCGATCATCCACTTCATAATACTTTATTCAAAACTTGCTTTCCGGATAAGCGGATTCACTACAAGACCGAGGATCCTTTTCTATAAGATATTACACTATCTTTAGATACCCACGGCAACTCAAAGCCAGAGGATTAATTAGAAAGCGCCGATTCGACATAACAGATGAACGAAAAAAGCGCCGATGTTGAAGACCCACTAAGCGATGCGGTTTTCCTTTCTATACGAGCCATACCAAAGAAAGCTCAAAAAAGGAGCTGAGATCTACTTTATATTTATATACGCTAGCACCAAAGCAAGGCGCGTGCGGCAAGGAAGTTGCTGTTGAGTGAAAGTGGAATTCAAGTTTGAAAGAATAGGCTTAACGATAGATAGCTTAACAAGGAATAGGCTTATGAATAGAAATATAAGTCAAGTAGTTGTAGTTATTGATCAGTTACAAGTAAAGTATCGGTTTTTGAGGAATAGGTATTTTTTAGTAGAAAGCATAGGTCTTTGAGTCAAGTAGGCATGTATGGACTAAGCTTTTTTATGCATGGGAACGCTCAACAAGTAGGCTTGTGAGGAATAGGTTAAGTGGTATAAAAGGTAGAAGCAGAGGTCAGTCAAGATAAGCGATACAGGCTTGTTTGTTAGAAATGGCGTAACGTTGAGAAGTAGGAATAGGTGAGTAGGGATAGCTAGATAAGTAGTTGGTGAAAGGGGGGGGGTAAGCTCATAGACAAGAGAAGCAGTCACAGGTTTATGTGTGATAGTACAAAGCAAGGGATAGGCCTTTCTGTGTGATAGGTTTAGTATGTATACACAAGTACCGCTTTATCACAGATGGGTTTGAGAAGCACGAGAAATACATTTTTGAGTATAGGTAGAAGTAACGAAGAAAAAGCTTTAGTGGTTGGGACAGACATTCATGTCACGAGGAGATATGCCTTTGTTTGTTAGTTGTCATAAAAGTATGCCTTTTTTTCTTTCCCTTGGTTTAAAGAGTTTGATAGGAAAGACAAGGGCTAGGTAAATAAAGTAGTAGTGTCATTAGCCAGGTAAAAAGATTCAATAGTATAGCACAGGAGAGTAAAAAGTAGTAAGTAGAGGTATAAGCACCGAGTTGCTGATAGAAAGTTTCAAAAGCTTGATGAGATGAAAACGTTTTAGTATCTTCTCATATTTGCAACCATGAATGGGATGGATGAGTAACTTCTTTCTCTCATCCTCCTCTTAAGTATAAGCATAAAGCAAGTGTGAAAAAAGGAAGAGTGTGCCCCCAAGAATGAATCTATCTTCAAGGTCGTCATGCGCTTGACCCAATTGCTAATCCTACGTTAAAAGGAGGAGATAGATGTCTTTGGACCGTCCGCTGTTCTCCGTTTTCTCTCTCGAATGACAAGAATATCTGGTAAAAATGAAAACACCCACCGAAAGAACAACTACTGAGTATGGGGGAAACTCTTTCTCATTCATGGTCATCAGAGAAAGGGAGCAATGCATGAGACAAATAGAGTCGTTGAGAAGTGGGATAGGTTTGTCGTAGGAGAGAGATCGGGATTCCAGACAGGGCTAGGGTTTGGGGCTAGTGCGGATTAGGGAGGAATTAGGTTGGGCGCAAAGAATTGAAGAGAGGAGAAGAGTTAAGCCATGACCGATAGAGCTTGGGTTGGATAGAGAAAGGGAAAAGAAGAAAAAGGAGAGGGCGCTAAGCAGGAAATAAAAAGCAACATATGGCATTCCAATGTGAGTGAAGAACAAAAGGAGCTTGAGTAAGACGAGGAGTTGTGTGCGCGCGGGAGTTCAAAAGTTCCTTACGGGGGATGCTTGCTCGTAGAATAATTTCATTGGCTTCAATCCATCCATTATCTATGAGTTTTATATTCATGCTTTCTCTCTGGCATACCTGAAAAAACTCAGCTCCTTATATGCTGACTCTGCCCCGCACAACCCATTTGTTTCACACAGGCTTCACTTGAATGAAGCTTCTAAGCCGAGACCTAGATCCGCCCAAGCTTACTCGGGTGGGGAAAGAAGCCTATTTTATCCCGAGATACTGGAGGACTGATTTGAGTGGATCCTTTTGCCAGAGAGATGAACAATACCCTTATAGAGTAGTCGTTCCTTAGATACTGGAAGATCGGATTTCTAGAGAAAAGGTTAGGGACCTATTACAACTCAAAAATGGTAGTTTGTTTGAGAGCGTTATAGACGTTATAGATAGAGAAGTCCAGGAAAAGAGTCAAACAAGGCTGCTAAACTACTTACAAAACTATGATTTATCTTCCTTGCTACTTATGTGATTTATCCTCCTTGCTACTTTTACTACTTATATGATTGACTTTTACTACTTATATGATTTATCTTCCTGTCACTATTTCTAACAAACAGAGGAAAAAGAGACTTGTCTGCGGCACCCGACGACCCTAGCATCAACTTATATATATCCTTTTCCTATTGCTACCTTGCTCCGACACGGCTACATGCTTCCTTGGCCTACACGGCTTGCTAGCTACCTTTCTTCCCTATTGCTTCCTGGGGAATGAATACTACCCTCTTCCTTTGGCATGCATGCTGCACCCTACCTACGTATGTATCAAGAATGAATAGGTGTTTGTTCCATTCCACACAGAGGAAAGCAAAAGAGTTAGTTGGTTAAGAATACCCCCGTTGGTTGGGTAGATGCATT
Source organism: Carex pumila (assembly GCA_033356055.1). NCBI lineage: Eukaryota > Viridiplantae > Streptophyta > Magnoliopsida > Poales > Cyperaceae > Carex > Carex pumila. The sequence continues at coordinate 284,127 of JARJHM010000358.1, forward strand.
CCCCCCCGTGCTAGTTGATGAACAGGGCCACTTACCTTTTATTATTTATTCAGGTATAACTCAACTAATATAATAAAGGGCTTAGTAGAAGGGCGAATGACAGACTCCCGCTTCGTTCATCGACTCAAAGATTGCCCTTTTTCATTTCTTTCGTGCTCCTATTATGAATACTATTATCACTTCTCATATTGGAAAAATATAGAATGGATTTTCCCTACTTGTGTGTAGGTGTAACAAACCTAGACCGCTTCAAGTAAGTAAGTGGTACTTTATTTTGATTGAAGTCGATCGCTAGAGTACTATCTCGGGATGTAGTTATCCGTTGTAGTTTACCATAGAAAGTTACCTCTGACACCAGATTTGGGGTTGTTTTTTGTCTTGTTGAGACAGCGTGAACCTAACAATAAGTCGGAAGGGAAGGAGAGGACGAGGCAATTTCGGCTATTCTGGATTCTTATTGAGCCTAGCAAAATGCTGGTTTCAGAGAAAGTCATCGAAGTTTCTATATATTTAGATGCCTAGTCTCGGTCCACAGTGGGGACCTCCTCTCCGGCCTTATTGCTTAAATCCTCCATCCTCTTCTTCTTTCTTTTCTATCTCATAAATAATATCATATATAGTTATAGTGTATTTTTTTCTGTTCGTTTCGTTTTTGCTTTTTTTCATTTAAGAAACAGGTTGAAGTTGAATCCGCGCTTTGGGGATCATTTAGGATTGATAAAGCTCAGGGCCAATGTGCTCTACATTAGTGCCTTGCGGGGTGGTAGAGCCGGTATCCGGGAGAGCCTAAGATCAAAATAAAATGGTCTGTCATGTAGCTCGCTTCACTCTATATATATAGTTGCAGAAGGAACGTTAGCTATATGCTTAACAATAAGTAGAAAGCTCTTTTTCAGATAGTTAAGAAAGAATAGAGATTTGATTCAACAGCCAGTTGGTAAGCTGCCGCTTCCAATGCAATTCAGAGAATAGATAAGGTGTGGTGTGGCGCGTATTACAATGTATTGCTGGGTTCAGCACTCACCTCTCGTTGTGAGAATGCCCTTTCTTCCACATCTGTAGATCGGTAGGTAGGTGACCTTTCATCATATAAAAAAAGAAGCTACTGGCGTTACAGTTCCTTTCTTTCTATAACATCAACTCCGTAAGATATGGTTTTTGACTACATATGTTTACCCGAAAGCTTTATCGAGATGGGTAGCTCGTGAGAAGCCCACTGCCCCCTCTTCTCACCCGCCGCCGAGGCGGCGGCCTCGCTTCTATCCGCATGAGAAAGAAAGCTACATTTGACTCCAATAGAAAAGCAAGGTCCGAAGTCCCGCTACCCCACTTTCTCTATCGGGTGAGCCAACCAAAAAGGAGCAGTCATTTGAAGATGCAGTCAAACGAGAACCTTTTGAGTTCAATTAGGACTTTCATTAATGGAGATTTATAGCATCATTCAAGTAAATACAGATTAAGATCGTAAAAACATAAGCTTGTAATATAGCTACACCTAATTCCAGACCAGTTAATGCAAGAACTATAAATAAAGGACCAAGATCTCCAAAGTCACTAATATCATAAATTTCCTCACTAAAGAAAGTCATATTTCATAGTTTTCCTTTGATACCTCTTGTTTGTACTAGCCGCCTAGTGCTATGTTCCCTATTTGTTGCCCTACCTAGTCCCAAGAAAAGACTGACTTGTTTTGTACCAGATATACTAGACTAGCTTGAGTTCCTCCTCTTATAGACAGATTTTTAAGAACTTCAATTTATTTTTTAACAGCCATGCTTGTATGTCCCACCCACTCTTCGGTCGAGATCTGTTGGAGTTCCCAAGACACCACCATCAGGTTCCACTCCTTTTATGTGGAAAAAGTTTCATATGTGTCCCTACAAATCCTCAAAATATTTATGTATACCCCTGCAACACGAGAGCATCTCATATACACCTTACAAAACAAGAGAATATCAACTGTACTTTTCTCCGTTTTTGCCCCCTCTAAATACCCAAATCATCCATCCATCTCCCCCACTTACGCAAAGTAAAATGGGGAAAGGGTGTAGTTTGGACATCCTTTAAAGAAAGTAACTACTACTAAGTGGAATCATCTAATTTATTTAGTAGGTGAATTATTGATGCTTTGCTATTATGTGGGGTTATGCATGATATTAATCCTTGTGCAGGCAGGGGTACATGTGAAAATTCTTGCCCTTACTAAAGGAAAAGAGTGCTGTCACAATTTGTATCTTGATTTGTGAAAAGTTCTTACTGATTGACTCTGATTTACTTCTAATAAGAATTCTGTATGTATAGGAGTTAAAGGATTTGAGGGTAGGAGGTACTCAACTGGGGGAGCCTCCAAGCCTGGGAGCAATGTTTTAACAGTCAAACCCATCCTTTCTTCTTCTTGTAGGACAGGTACCTGGTTCCCAGTGTGGTATGGGACCGATTATTGGGTATTATGGTTTTATTTAAGCATTTATTATGCTCAGATCTTTATATGAAACGTGTTTACACAATAAACCGGTAGGAACCCAAAAATAACAAAAGAAAACCCATCAGACCGTCAAAAAGCTGCTGTACTTGTACCATCTTCTGGTGCTTACTAGTCCCTTGGAAAAACTAGAAGAAATTCTGTGAAATGCACTAATATAATTATAGATATGGTTTTCCTTAGTTTAGTTGGCTTGCAATGATGTGTAATCATTCTTTTTCTTTCCACACAGCTGTACAAAGAAAACTGCAGCTAGACCGTCAGGTACTCTCTCTCCCCATCTTTCCTCCGGGCCACCAGCCATCTCCACTCTCATAGGCATGAGTTAATGTATAAGATGTTCATGTCTTTTTATCTCTCTTGGGTCTTTTTATCTATCTTTGAATTTCTTCTAGGCCATGGATTTGCTTAGAAATTTACTTTCTTCAGTGAACAAATAAGCTGCCTAAGGGTAATTAGGACTAGGCTTGTTATAGGCGAAGGAGACCGAAAGAAGTAAAGAGTAGAGTTTGGGACTATCATTAGCAATAGGCCGAAGTGACTTTATGGAAACTATGTATTAGTTGTCTTACTTTGAATTAGGTCTGTCTTGTTAACGAATGGATTCATATATAATGATTTGGGTGATTGACTCTAGCTTATTGTACGGAAGCTGAGGAGAACTATACTCTATACATAGGGCAAGGGATGAGTCAAGTTGTTAAGTTTACGGGCAAGCAACATGAAGATATATAAGGAAAGGAAGGCCAAAACAAGCATAAGCAGACCGAAACTGCATTCTTTCCCAACGAGCGAAGTCGCCGAAGCGAGTCTAAAGGGAGGATGACTTTCTTGTGACTAGGAAAGACTAGTAGTGGAAGTGACCGATTAGCCATCAAGTAGGGCAGCTTCTTACTAACTAAGGAAAGCAGAGGTCAGAGTAGGCAAAGTCAGAACTAGAATATGCATGAGTAGGAGAATTAGGACGGACAGTAGGCATTGGCACGTTGTAATGGGGCTAGCACTAACTAGGGAAAGAGGAGGGTTTTCAGAGTTATAGGTGGTCAAGTGGGTAATGGGGCTAACTAACTTATAACCTTTGAATGGTATTTCGAATAGATATTACTTCTTCCTTTACTCTAAGATGTATTCCTTTTCATGTCTTGTGTCAGAGTAGCAGTAGGGCGAAAGTAGTGAGTCACTTTATGGAAAAGAGAGGTATCAATATGTAGGTACAGCATTACCCGGGGTTTCTGTAGAAAAGGAGTAGTTTCTTGAGTGATGAAATGTAGGTGTTAAGCATATTGGAGTTTCAGCTTAGAATTAGTCCAATAGGAAGTAAAGAAGAGTTGTTAAAGTCGCACTAGTTTCAGCTGCCCCGGATGAGTCATAAACTAGAGCATTACCCGGCATAGATCATTGGTATATGGGCAAGTCTCACTCCACTCTGTATCATATATGTATAAGTTTTGTCTTCTCTTCTAGTATGTAATTCTTGTTCCTGGATATGAATATGCATTAGTTCTTACTAGGGATCCACTATCGTATGAGTTGATTTATTTTCATTATTACTAATATCTTGGATTTTCACTATACTATCTATGTGTTTTCTCAACGAATGCATGGATTAAGAAAAGAATGGTACTCGTATGTTGTTTTTGATTGGAACTAGGGCTGGCTACCTTAATAGGCATATAAGATGGGTACCCACTGACTCTCTCTCTTCCTTCCTCTTTTCTTTTCTTATCACTAGGTCAGTCACTGATTGGGCATAGGTAGGGCGATATGACTTAAGAATAGGCGCTTATGTATCATATATAGATATTGGATTTGCTTGTCAACGAGTATATGTATGGCACTTCTTTCTGGGATAGGCTTCTGGGTATTGTACGGAACATAGGGCAAGGGATGAGGCTTCTTCGTAAATAGCTACCTAAACTAGTAGTGTTTATTGAGTGAGTTGATTTCATTGCTTTGAGTAGGTGTAGGGCAAGATAAGGGATTGGGAGTAGCTGGCGGATGAGCATTCATTGCTTTCCTCGTTTGGGGCTATGGAAAAGAGGTCACTCTCGTATAGGTCACTCTACTCGGGATTGGGATAGGTCTTTCTTATGAGAATAGGGCGGACAAGAGGACTAGTTATTGCTTACATAGGGCTTGGGCAAAGAGAACTCCACTATCGCCGGCTTTGACTTTCAAAGTAGTCAAGAGTGAGTCAATTCAGTGCAAAACAAGCATAAGGATAAGCAAAGTAGCACTTTATGGAGAACGTTTATGGATAAGCTGCCGGTAGTAAAGAAGAGTAGAACAAGTAAACATACAGCTGCCGGTACATGGTTCTAGGTACAGTAGGTCAGATACGAAGTACAGTAGGGAAGATGGGGAACATAGGTCTGGGTATAGGCAAAGGTAGGTCAAAGAAATAGCTCAAGTAGATAAGTTGTGGCTAGGGGCTTGGGGATAGGGTCACTCTGCAGGGTTCTTTTCTTGCTCACCACCATTGCTTACTTCTTCCTGTCTTTCTTTCATATTCTCGTATAGGCGTGTAAATGCTTTTCTTGTGAGGATTCAGAATATCTATAAGTATCCGTTGATGTAGTTCTTAAGGAAAGTATGGCTAAAAACACGTCCGTCCTACACAATAAAAAAGTAAAATCTGGAATTAATAGTCGAAAACAGAAAGTGAAATTCATTAAGAAGAGTCAAATAGGCAATGGAAAAGTAATAATAGAGGCAATAGCACTAGGGCAAGCAGGTCCGCCCATCGATCGATATTATTCTATCTTTTCGTAGAATATCTATCAGTAATAGGCAAAGTAAAGAAAGAGCTCAGTGACAGGAGGGAAAGCAGCTTCTCAGAGATATGAGTTCATGTCTGAAATGATGACTTCTTCCTTTGATTAACTTGAAAAAAAGCGAGAGCCAGTTAGCTGCTAACCGGAAGAGAAGGTTTTTGAGTAATCCCATTTGGTATTTGCTTTGGTTGCTAGCGAGTGAGGGAATCGCGGGCAGCTCGAAGCTCCAGCTGAGGGGTGACGCTATGAAGCGTCACTTCAATCGAGATCGGTCTCACCTTCGGTTGACCAGGAGCGGACTCATCATAGGTGCTGGCACAACACCATGTTTCCTCTTTCCTACCAAAACTAGTCCCCTTCTTCTATGAGCTAGGTCCATGCTTGCTACTTCTCTCGTCTTTGGAAAAGGGAAAAAACGTTACTATATGGTCAGTCACTTCGGGCTACTGGGTTGGGATCACAGATCTTTGATGAAAGTGTGATATTCGTCACAAAACGTATAAAGAATCGACCTTTGTTTTATCGTAATTGACTACTGAAAGACATGTCAGCTGCGACCCGAGGCTTTTCTTCTCTGTGACTCCGTTTGGAACTGAGATATTTGAGATCTCAACTCCTCAACCGCTTGTTCGATCATGTTTGAGTTATTGGATCTAGGCATAGTAATCAGATACCACTGAAAATTGAAGAAAGGATATCACTAGCCTAAGCTCGCAACAATCCACTCAATCCAATTCCCAGATTACAATACGCAGACTGGATCTAGGCATAGTAATCAGATGTGGAGAGAGATTCACGATGGGATTTGTGGGAGCCGGAGCCAGAACCAACGCGTTGCGAGTCCTACGAGCGAGATGACTTTTATTGGCCTACTTTGCGAGCAGAAGCGGAAGAGTGCGTAAGTTTTAAAAGTTCCAGTTCCAGTACCACGGTCGTATGACTCACAGACCTCCGACAACCTTGACGAGTATAGTGAGCCATGGCCGTTCAATATATGGGGATGGACATTTGAGGCACATTTACTCAAGCCAAAAGAAAGCTTCAATTTCTAGTTGTGGCGGTGGAAACCTTCACCAAATGAGTCTATTATACTTTGTCAGGTTCCTGGTTGTTTATCTCCTTTCAATAATCAAGTTAAGCAATTTCAGTTTGATCTTTCGCTTTCATCAATATAAAGAAAATCCAATAAGTCAAAGAGTTCGACCTTGATCTGCTAGCTAGGAAGGCTAAAAGCTAAAAGCAAAGCCCCATGTAACTGCCTTCAAATGAGGAGTGTTGTCCCCTTTAACTTGGGCAGCAACTCACCGGACCATCGCTCTCTTCTTTCATATTTGATATGATCAAAGCGCTTGGCATAGTTTCCTTCGAAACTAGTGATGAACAATCTCAATATAATAGGACCGATCATTCTTACTCAAAGCCAACATCAACGAACGAACGCTTTTGCTTGAGCATCATAGGGTTAAGCATCACAAGCTTACGAAGCTTACTTACGCTATTCCCACTCTTGCTCTATTGTTCCAAGCTTCCTTCTTTCTAGGGGGACCCGAGAAAGAAAATGCATCTAGAAGGGAAGGTCAAATCTCTCTGCTTAGGAACTCTTCTCTCTCTCCTTAAATTAGCCCACTCCCTTTACCATCTCCTAGCAGCCAACTATAGTTAGTTGTCCATATTTTTCTTTTTTACTTCAAATCATTCCCGGCCAAATAGATTAGGATTTTCATATGTTTGCGTGTGCTTTTACAATACGCAGACTGGTCAAAACCAAAATCACAGCTGCATGTAAGCTCAATTAATCCTGAAACTGAAAAAAGCCACGTACATAAGAACAAATGAGTTAATCAATAATATGTGGTACGTACTGGTTGGTACCAAAGGTAAGAATTTGGCTATTTCAGTTATTTATCATTGGTAATAATTTGGAAGTCTCTTTTCAAGTCCTGTAACAACTCAAGTCTTTCGTCCGCAACCATGCTTTTGCTTTCTTCCTCAGCTTGGTGCAGTCTTACTGCTAGTAGTGCTAGAAGCTTCTCATTCATTCGTCTATCTATCTCCTTCACATCCCTAACAATATATATAGAAAGATAATAAGATCAAGCAAGCCTTTCTTTTTGCTTTGTGCCAATCGATCTCGAAAACGATTCTTGCGACGGAGATCAGAATGTACACGTGGTGGAAGAGGCAGGGGGATGAGGTCACTAACTTTTCTTTCCTTTTAGCCAACCTGGGAGCTTTTCCTGAGACTGCTGTCCCATGAGAAGGAGAGGAGATAATTTTTATCCATTTTGAAAGGCTTTCTCTCTGTATAACAAGTGGCAGCTAGGGCACAAGAGAGAACATCTAGCTACCTTATTAGGACATTATACCTACTCCTACTTCATCTTGATCTTTGACGCCGTCATCTCCTTCTCTTGCTGCATTGTGTTTCGCTCTTTCAAGCCCTTTAAGCCCACTTCCGACGCAGATGAATTCTTTTTGTGGGGCATCCCCCCCCAAAACCACCCCGTAGGTCAACTACTTTTAACATGGAGAAGTCAAAAGGGACAGCTCAGCTCGCATTTGAGCAGTGATGCCCGGCGAAGAACCGAAGTCTCTAGTAGCCCTAGGGCTGGAGTGGGTTTAGGAGGAAAAGAAGATCTTGATTCGGCAAGTCTTTTTATTGAATGTGAAAAGCTAGTATCGGATCCAGGAACGAATGGTTTGATCACCACCCCTATCTTTCAAAGTACTCTGAAAGCTCATTCGAGAGCCTCGGGTATATGACGAGCCCAATAGTTCGATCCATGAATCTTGATCTCACTCCGTACCGTTTCGTAGCAGAAGAATGGATTTCAAACCTTTCGTCACTCTATCTTTCTTGTGCGAGTCAACCTCGATTTTCTTCTGTCACAATGGATGATATAAGAATTGCCAGTGAGAAAATTCGGGATCAAAATTACAAACTCAAACCCAATTGCCTCATCTATTTATAGCGAAGTGTGGTTGGTTCAGATGGATTCTACAAAGGTGTACCTGTGTTCCCTCTGACAAAACCTTTAGATATATAGATCTTTAGATAGATATAGAGTATTAAACGGTTTATATGCAACCGATTGATGAGTTAGTGCTCAGTTCGCTTGGCAAGTTATTGCTAAAAAGGAATTATCCCTCATTTCTTTCTACTCCGGAGAAGGAGTCGTTTTTACATGGTCTGTCTAGTAGGTCAAATGTGAAGGCACTTCATACATATAGTGAATTTGAACCGCTGCGCGCCTCGTGCCTGCTCCTTCTTATTTATGAAGAGACTTTTAGGATAATCGCGGGAGAAGTCTTGAAACAAGCACCTTGTTATTATCTATTTGCATTCGTGTGTTCTTATCTTTTGCAACCTTTTGTGTATTGCATTAATGAAGATGGATTGATGCTTCCCCCACAAGCACAAGCGTTTTTATTTCTTCGGGTGGACCGTCTTTGCATATCTCAGCTGCGCTTTCTCCTGTTCGCTATATTTATGAATATTTTTTCTTAATTTATGAATGACCAAGCCTAAGCTTTAAACTTCCTTAAGGTGTATTCATCATGCATGAAGTAGTCTTTTATGAGTTTTATGCTTTCATCTTTGTACGCGAAGGAGATGAACAAGAGAATAAGAATCGTATTAAGTCTTTCGTTCAACAGACTGAGGATATGGGACTTTCAACACAGGTGCTCACGTTGAATCCAGGAAAGCAAACTAATCTTCATTTCGGTGCCATAGCGTTGGACAAAGATGGGACTATCGTATCTATATTAACATCTGGTTCTTGGTAGAAGTGGGTAAATAAAAAACAATAAAGCAGCAAAACAGAAGGAAGAGACCTAGGAGGACAAGGAAGACAAATAATTACTAATCTGGCACTCGTAGATCAAAGAAATGGTAGAGTATAGTAGAAGCTCAAAAACACATAGAAATATATATAATGAAGAGGGACGATTGGGAGTGCACTGGTTTATAGTATAAGGCCAACACGAAATTGAAAGTTAGATCAATTAAGTAATAAAAATAAGTAAGTAAATAGATTCATTCCAGAATATGCCTAAATAGCTCGCTTAGAAAGTAAGTCAAAGTAGACAGCTCCTTTTGACTGTATACGGAGACAGTGAGAGTAGAAGGACAAGGACGCTCACTCCATGGGTCAAAGACGAGAGGGAAAGCTTTGTGCTGGGAATGTCTTATCGAAACGTTGAATTATCTTAAAGACTTAACCAAAGAATACGGTAGCTCAGTATCTACTCAGGATTATCAAGTACAGCATGTGCTTCGAACTTTCACTCAATATTAAGCCCGCTCTTTTGAGCAAGCAAGCTTTTATGTCTTCAATTAAACCTACACTAAATACTAGAGGTTCTATTTACTAAAAAAAGGAATCCATCGCATATTCCTACGGATGCTCTAGGATCGTTGACTATTACTGCAGTTGGAAAGACTACAGGAGAGGAAACCTATTTCAATTCTCTTCTTTTTCCATTCTCAAAATGGAGTAGATGGGGGGCATCTAATGTGTAAGCCACTCACCTGTGGGAAGTTGAAGTAGGCACTTGTAGCTATCAACGGAAAGCGTATGAAGCCTTCTCCCAGAATCCGATGCGGTTACCCGGAATCAGTACCAAGTTCAGTTGCCTAAGTGACTCAGAAAATCACTGACTTACTCAGTTGCGGTCAAGACTCTCACTCTAGATTTAACTCTCGTACGTAAGGCCCCGGAACTCTAACTCCAACCTCGGACAGGCTTTTGCAGTCAGAAAGTTGGCAAATGAACGAAGGCGTGGAGAACAAAGCAGTCGAACCGCCGAGACCACTTTACCGATTCCATTCATTGATAGACGAACACTCGCCAAGCCTAGAAAGATTTAAAGTTCCCATTACCAGTTCTTCATTGGCGAGACTTTTCGTTTGTTTTGTTTCTCTCTTTTCTTAGAGAGGAGAGAGAGTAATCAAATACCTCTCGTTCCAACTAGGTAACTGCCAACGCTGGGAATGTCCTTAAACCTCCCAGAGTCAAGTTTCCTGTGCCAACGCTTTCTTCTCTTTTTCATTCAGTAAGATCGGGAACTTTCCAACGCTTTCTCATTCCATCCAACTAGGGAACTATCCTATCTCCTTTCTTGAAGAAAGAATAGAATTCCCTTTCTCATTCTGTTAAGGTTGTGAAGGTACCAAGGGCTATGTCCCATACCTAAGGTGGTCAAGTGGCAGATTTCCAGTCCACTTTCAAAGAAAGTCAGATTCCCACGCTCTTAGTCTGTGGTTTAGTCTTCTCCTCCGAGACTCTGTTTACCCTCTGGCTCTCCTTCGATACCGAGAAGAAAGATTCATTCGTTTTTTCTGGGATTCCGCAGTTTTTAAAGTTGTAGCCCTCATTGCTAAGAGCAGAGCGTGGAAAGCTTTTAGGTGCTATCATCGTATTCGTTTGATCATCCCGTCTGCCTTTCTGCTTGAGCGCTTGAAAGAGGTCTTGGAATCGGCATTACCGCAGCTAGGATAGATGCTCTTTATCTTCTTTAGCTGGGACCAAGAATTGCCATAGTTTCAGGAGTTTCCTTTGTCCCTTATAGTATAGTTGAGAAAGTCACTCTAGTGGTCTGCCCCTGTCACTCTATATTTCATAAGAGAAGAAAGTAGCGGATTCCAGGTATGCGGCTATCCGAGTTCACAGGTCTCCTTGTCTATCCCCATAAGATTGGGGGAGTGTTCCGTGACTGGCCTCTCAATCCGAATCGGCTAGCTCGTGCAATCAATATATCAGCATTCCCATGCATTCAATAGCTAGGAGCTTAAATCTGTAGTCACTCTTCGCCTTTCAAGATATTGCGTATATTATATATAGAGAGAGCCAGTCTTTACTTAAGTAGGTCCTGGCTTATTTCAAAGAAAAAACAATGTACCAACACTCCCATGCATTTCCGGATCAACCAAGCGGGTGAACAAGTCTTTCATAACGAAGGAAAGCGGAAGGGATGAAATTGAGGAAGGGCTAAGCCCATTTGCTTGCACACTTACCCAACGTTTCAGAGAGAACGCGTTCATCGTAAATCCTCCACACGAAGAAGTATAAAGTCCTGCTCAGCAGCAGGAGCAGGCAATTCTTTCGGCTTCCTTCCATAGAAAGTAGCAAAGTCTGTTAAATAGACCAAATTTCCCTAACCATACAAGAAAACACGTCCCACGTGATAGAAGAGGACAATTTCTTTCACTTCACGTATTTTCTGAAATCGATACAGTGCAAGACCTAGCTCTAGCTACTTATCTACTTATGTTATGGCGCTACAAGTGCTTCATTAGCGCCATACTTTAGGGTGGGCTTAGATAATCTTTTTGATGGAGGGAACGAAGTGACTCGACCAGCGGGAGAGGAACGAAGCTTAAAAAGGACTATTCATTGAATGGATCGCCCATTTCCCCTTTTTGCTTCTTATAATGCTATTTCCTTCCTAGGCTTAATGGATAACCTTTTGCTATCTTCAAAGAAAAAATGATTGGATTTTGACCAAACCATAAATTGAATAGAATCAAGAAGTATATCATATACCTTTTTTTTACTCTCCTATTCATCAGTACTGGTCGTTTATACTGGAAAAATTCTCTCATCTCTTCGAACTCATGATCTGAACGAGTCGCACATATACCCTAGTACATGTTCCTCGACGCGGAGGACTTCCTTTAAGAGCGGAAGATTTATGAACTGGTTTTTCTTTCTTATTTCACGTTTCAGTTGTTGTTTAGTTGGCATATTGTGTTTATATCTAACTAGAAGAAAGTGGTTTGGTTTAGTCTTAACCAGATTCAAAAAAGAGAAGTCAGGATTTTCTTTCATTTTGCTCTTTTCACTGAGTCAGTCTATACGATCAAAAATTCCATAAGCTTGAGCTTCTGTTGCCGACATATAACTATCTCTTTCCAGGTCCTTTCATATCTTCAAAATGCGAATTGCGAGCGGAAAGCATCAAAAATCATAGGTTGTATCGAAGAGTCAGACCTGCAAACCAGAAGGAAAGCTTTGAGAGCTCGGTACATGGGGAGTTGAAATTCCACTTCTTTTTATCCAGGTTTTAAGCTTAGGTATTTTATTGATCCCGGCCAGCAGGTTCCGAAGGAAAAGCCTTTGATTTCTATAGGCAATATAGCCTTTTGCTCGTCACTTTGCAGGATTCAAACAAAACTTTATGACCCGCTAAAAAACATGTTCTTGGTAGGTACCACTTGAATAATGGCAGCATTTAAATACTACCCTGCTCCTTTGTTGAAAACGGGCTCAGCTTCCACTGCTAGTTCTACCTCGGATTCGGACAACACCAAGTTGTGGCACATGAGGTTGGGGCATATGAGCGAACGTGGGATGGCAATCTTGAAGTCTATTGTGTGGCCAAAGTACTGGCAAGTTGGAATTTGGTGAGCATTGCGTGTTCGGCAAGCAAAAGAGGCTCAGTTTAAGCACGGCTGTTCATAGCACCAAGGGAACTTTGGACTACATCCATTCCTCCTTACTTTGGTAGCCCTTCCACAAAGTCTAGGCTAATGTGGGACCAATACCGGTCTGGTACCGGCAGGGGCTGTAGCAGTCCGGGGGAGGTTACATTTTCACTTTTCTTTAATTGGCATACCACACACTCCATCACAAACTATTGCACATCCCTTTTGAACTTAGGCCAATACCAGTTTCTCTTTATTCTTTGATAGGTGGCTAGTACGCCCGAGTGCCCCCCCATGTGGGGAGTTGTGCATTCTCTCCAGTATTTTCTGTCTCATTGCTGTTACAGCCCCCACATACACTCTATTTTCATACCGCCCGTACCCCATGAATGTCAATTTGGGAAGAGAGTTACCTTCAGCTTTCCAGCACGCACCTCTTTTACCTTGTTGTAGCTCAACCTCCTCTATCCAGCTGTTCACCAACTGTCAGCTTGTAGTGATCTGTGCTAAAGTACCACATCTTATTCTCGAAGAATGATAGAGCATCCCTAATCAACTCACTTTCTTAGTAATGAAATTTTGGTATTGGATAGAGGGACCCCATTAGTTTAGTTCTAACCTTGTATTGTTTGTAATGTCTGGTGAAGACAAATGCCTTAAACTCTTTTGTTCAGTTTCAATTACCCATTCGGCGGCTATAATGCCTCCACTTATCCACCACAATTAGAATGGCCATCCACTCCTGCAAGCCTAAGCTCCGAACACCCAAAGCTTATTGACTAAAATAGGCAATTGCTTTCCTCAACACCGCCGCACCAATTCCATACTCCAAGGCATCTGCTGGTGAAAGCTTTTTTGAACCTCAAACAATTGCTCGAAAGCATTGTCATTCCACTCCACTTTTTCCGGTCGTTAGGTACAAAGTTGTATGCCACTGATATGGTACCGATAGATTAACTACTTCAGTGCCGTTATCGGACATAGCAAGCTAAGCATCTATTTCTCGTATATTGATCCACACCAATAATAGGGTTTTTTCCTCCAGCAACAACAAGAATGGAACCTTAGATAGGCTCCTATGCTGGGAGCATTTCGGGGTATAGGTATAACCACCTCAACTCTCTGTTTCTGGCATGCTATAGTTATGAAAGTCTGCTCGATCGACACAGTAAGTATGTGGAGGCAGGGGAGGACAAGCTCTACTCACTGAAGTGGACCCAGCGAGTAACTACTAACGAGCTCTACACTACTAATGTGTAGAGCCAGAGACGAGCCAGGAAGAGCACACCTAACCTGAGCAAATCCACTCCTCCCTCATGACATCATCCACAAGAAAATGCTTTCGCTCAGTACCCGCCATATTCTCATGTCTATTCGGGGTGGGTCCAAGCCCTCTACACCGACCAGCTTGCCTACCTTTAATCAATATTTTATTCAAACAATCAGCAACTAGATGGAAGAGTAGGGGAGACAAAGGGTCACCTATTATGGGGAAATGAGTGGTTAATGACTAGGGGAATCATACTTTTTTCATACAAACTAGAGGTCTCGGGAATCGCAGGGTATGCCTGTTTTTACGGGGGAAGGATGGTTGACTCAAAAAGGAGTCGGCGTAAGTAAGCGGATATAAGCAAGTAAACGAAATTCTGATCACCTACGTGTGGCCTGTAATCGTAGAAATAAAAGCCCTCATACTAACTGAAAAAGCTTTTCTTGCGTGGACTAGCCCTATCAACCGTTTACTAATATGAATAGCGGGAAAAGTCTCACCTTGGCCCCTCTCCAAAGAAAGTTGGCTGGGAAGTAGGGATAGAACATTCGGTTTGCTCAAAAGAAGTAGCTGGGTAGCCTTTTTCCGTGCCCATATAGAAGAGAGGGCTTGCTTGGCACCTGGTGGAAATTCAACTCCTTGGTTGGAATCCGTCAATCGAAGCCATAGTTGTGCGCCAGAGTCTGTTCTTTTTGAATAAACAAGGGCGTTGATTTCAAACTGTTTATCTACTTGGTTCGCTTTGTCTACCAAACTCAGATGTTCCTATCTCTTTCTTGACACATTTCCAAACAATGGACTTTTTGAAGTCAAGTTTCAATTTACTACTCCCAAAAAAAAACAAACCAACGCGGCCTACTTCTAGATAGAGTTGATCAAGAGATGAGATTCCCGACGCTCTATTGACCTGGGGTATTCCATTCAGGTTCATAAAAAGCTGTTGTCGGCATTTCCGCTCTTTGCATGAACGCACTTTGACCTGAGCCTTCGTCACTGCTTTCTGATCATGTGGATGCCGCTCAACTAGAATCTGGAAAGGCTTTTTCCAGTTTCGAAAATGGATTCTAGGAAAGAGTGTCAGAGGGATATTGCTATTTAGATATTCAATATGCTCCAGGTGAATTCTGATTTTCTGTGACATGCTATTAGTACTATTACTTGTTTTGCTAACCATGCAAAATGGGAGAAGGGTAAACAAGAGGAAACATGTATTTTTTTTCGGGATTTGTGAGTTAGCTCTGCTCGGTGGCTAACAAGTCTTCGTGTGATTCATTCGGGATAACGAGGTGCTGACACACCTTTGGGGATGGAAGCCGCTACTCGAAAGCTTGAATACCACCTTTCACTCTGATACGCCTAATCAATAAAGTGAATAGTTTCAGTTTTTTAAGTGCAAAATTGACAATTGAATAATTTACGACTATCCAGCAAGTTCCGAATTGCTGATCTTCCTAAACCCTATTCTATTCAAAATGATAAAAACCTTGTTGGATGCATTTCAGAGAGGTGTACTCTTGCTTGCATTCCCTCTCTGTCTTTGGATCTTCCCCGCCTTTCTTTCATATACGAGTCAATTGGCTTCCTTCGTCAATAGGACGTCTGTCTGAAGCTTGAGTTGCTGGTCCCTTACCCGCATCCATCATTCATTTCATGAATAGTCATTGATTTTATTTGAACTGACTGCTTTAACGTTTAGTAGTGGAGTGCTTAGCATTGGCAGGCATCATCTATCTGTTCTGTGTAAGGTTCAAGGCACAAGGAAGTTTCGTCAGTCATACTATGCACTAGGAGAAGCAACGTTGCAGTAGTATAGGTATTTAGGGTTTCTGCTAAGAATAGGGTATGGGCATATGGATAGGTCTATTTACACGAGTAAGCTAATAAAAAGGAGTATGTGATTAATAAGAATAGGTAAAGAAAGTTGTCTGCAAGGTTTATGCATGATATGTAAAGTAGGCTTGTGAGGTAAAGGAGTAGTTGGCTAGGTAAGTAACAAGGAAGGAAGATCGAAACTTGAATTCATTCCTTAAGCTACAGGAAGATCAGCAAATGTCGTAGTACGGGTGGAAAATACCCGAGTTGATGTGCTTCAACAAATTCAATGGATACGGATAGGACTTAACGAGTAGAAGGTAAGAGGTTTGCTTGTGTTAAGTTCAGTACGAAAGGAATGGCAAAGCGGAAGTAATTTCCTTTCTAGATAGAACTTCTTTCAGGGATAAGTTGACATGACGAAAGCAGTCCATCTTTCTCTAGCCAATCCCCCTCAGTAGCTCAATGGAACGAGAGTTTCAATTTTATTATTGACTAGCTGTTCGAATCGGCAGTTTCCAAGTAGGACGACAAAGACTTACTAAAACCTTATCGGTGCTTTCTTCGTGAGTTTTGATTTTGTGGTGGCATACCAATTTCTTTTTTCTTTCACTGAAGAAATAGATGATATTTTTGACATACTTTATTAGGTAAATTGAAAGTATGAACAAAAGGGAAATAATACTTCTTTGAAATAAATAAATATTATAGGGAGGACAGTAGCCTCACTCACGGAGTCTAACTCAAACTAGTAGACTGCCAGTCACAAGGGCTTGGGTAAGCTGGGATTTCATAGGAAGCAGGGCTAGAAGTCAGAGAAAAGCCATTGGAAAAGAAATCTTTGATAGGCAAAACAGGTCTACTGATCAGTTACAGTACAGAAGAAAGAAAGAAAACAGGGACATCGGGAGAGGCTCAACTGTCTAGTCAGAAAGCTGGGGAAGGCTAAGAAGGGGAGTTCCAAAAACGTTGCTCGCTTGGATGGATTCTGGCAGCCTTAGGGAAACTATGTCCTTTGCTGCTTTCTTCCTCCTTGCTCTCCTCTTCGTAAAACTCTCCAAACGTTTCTTCCCCTCTTTTTCTCTTTCCTGAGTTCTTTTAGTGAGTGGGTTATTCTTTTAACCTCAGCAGTCAACGAAAGAGATAGTTCGTCAAAGTCCCACCGTCAAGAACCCATCGTACTTAATGCGCCGGAGTTGGATCTTCGTTTATGTTTATGTTTCGAGGTATGGTTTCCTTTAATTGCTCCAAAGGGAGATCAAGAGTGGAGTTCAACCATACATACAGTAAAGCCAACGAACGCCTAGGGTGACTAAAATGAGAAAGCGTATGTAGATATTATTGTCCGCGCGAAGCCAAAGTTCCAAACAATAAATTGATTCAGCTTTAGTAATAAATAATACTGTCGCTTTACATAGCTTAGTTAGACCAGACTCGAAGACATATGATTTCAAAGTTACCCAAGTGAGCGACCTGCTTCCCGATAAGAATAAGACCCAAGTGACCTAGCTCTAAGCTGATTTACTACTTTAGTTCAGGTAGCTTTCCCTAGTGAGTTAAGAAACTTATACATATGAATATCCAGGAAGAACTCCTTTTTCAGTAGAAGAGTTACCCAACCTGCTTCCCGATATTAGAGTGAGAAGAGAAGAGAGATAAGCCTATGTCGCTCGCCTATTCAATTAGCCAATATCTATGAGTTGATTGACTTTGACCTAAGCAAGCCCTATTATCCAATAAAAGCAATTACATTTCACTCCTATTCACAGAAAGAAAGTTCTAGATGAACGTATACTGCCTATGTTCCCTATACAGTACTAAGCCTAGCCCTATTAGACTGTGCCTATTAAGAAGAAAAGACAACTGAGATATGATATTAATGCATTCATTTTCCTTCTTTATTCATGTCCTAATTCTTCTCTATTGATCGACTTTTCCTCCATCAACTCCATGCCCGACTACTCATACATCACTACTAGTATCCTACGCAAAGAGAGAATCTATCTAGTATAGGTTATTACCTGCTTGTCCTAGCCCGACTCATACCTATCCCCAAAGATCTAGTCCCACCCATTGCCTACTACTTACTACTCCTACTCTTTCTTCACTGAAGAAACGAATACCTACTTGATCTAGTCACAAGAAAGTCATCTATAAAGTCACTACTAGTCATATCTATGAAAAGAAAGTGCTATATAAACAGTAGCTTAGCCTACTTGCCCTATTATCTATTGTGTATCTTCCCTAGTAACAATCAAAGAAGACATTCTAAGTAATGAAAAGGCCTCTTCTAAGTCATATTCTAAGAGTTTCGTGAAACTTTACCTACTTTTGACCTATGCCAGGTAATTCCCTACTGTACCTATAAAAAGAGAAGCAGAAACACATAGATACTTTCCTTAGACTTGACCACCTACAGTAAATGCACACTTTCACTACTTCAAATGCCAATACTGGTGTACTAATCCTAACATTTTCAAAGTCAAAAAAGTAGTCTACCCAGGCATACTTTAGTAATTCCAATCAAGAAACTTATAGATATTATAGGACAGGAACAACTCATTCTTGTACTTGATCTAAGAACTAGTCTTTCTTTACTTCATTTCCTCTTTAAGTCATAGTTTGGTGATATTTTCCATATCTATTTGGCTTTCCTGAAGACCCAAGATAAGCTCTATTCTACTTCCCCTACTGTCCCGTCACTTCTATTAAAACTCATACATATCTATTGGAAATAAAGGAATGCTACAGGAACAAAAATTACTAAAAAGCAAAGAGAGTTACCTGCTTTTCCTATGCCATTCGTTGACAAGGAGAGTGACCTGTTTGACCTATTGACTATCCCAAGCCTTACTTAGATTCCTCACAAGCCCCACTTTTCCTATTCGTTGACATAAACTCGTACATCAACTCATAAATAGTAAGTAGGTTTCCTAAACTCATATATAGTATAGTTCTAGTTTTTCGGTAGGTATTCAATTAAATCAAAGGCTTGATGAGGCGATGGAGAAGCTGATGGGTAGGATGGAGCAATTATAAGGAGGACAAGAAAAACAGATGAATTTATTAGAAGAGAAATTAGACAAGAAGCTAGAAGAAACCATGAGTCAGAAAGAGGAGGCCTTGGCCGGGTAGCTGAGTTGGTCTCAGGAGTATGGAGGAAGGAAAAGACGGTGATGGTAGAAGGGCAACCTTCTTTAAACAGTGTGCACGGTGGTATGTGTGTGATTTCCGAAGCAAGTATAGAAATATTGTAACGCTAGTTGGTTGGCAAGAGATGCTTATTGACACAGGTCAACGTTTAGGACTAGGTGGAAAGCATGCCCGGGCTAGGGATGCGTGATAGAAGTAAGTTACGCCGGGATGCATAATAAGTAGTTGCGGATAAGTCAAGTCCAGGTGTATGCGTGTGATAAGTCACGGGTTTAGAAAGATAGGTATGCACCGGATAAAAGCATTCAAGGAATAGCACTAGGAACAAGGGCTGCTAAGAATATGCATGGTCAAGCAAAGATAGGCTAGCACGGGTTTAGGAGAATAGTCAATCACTGGTGTAAGCATTCACAGGATAGACTTGTTAGGCATATGCAAAGATTTTTAGTTATTATAAATAGCTCATAGGCAAGGTTTATTAGAGCTAGGTGTAGCCAAAGTAGCTTGGTATACAAGGAATAGCAGAGTTGGCACGGTAAGGAAAGTCAAAGTATGCATGAAAAGATAACCGAAAAATACATATGGTATAGTGAGTCTGCATTTCTTTGTGAGGAATAAGTATAGAAGCAAGCATGGGCGTTGTGTATGTTTACACGAGATATGCATTCGAAGTAGTAACCTAACCAAGGTCAGTCACGTCAAGCGAAGCAAGTACCGGTCTTTCTCCCTTGTCCCTTAAGCTTAGTTATCCGTGAATGAGAACTCGTTTTGCTTGTTGGCTGGTAGCTACATGGTTGGTTAGCTCTCAAGCGAGTTTTTCCTCTCGTAGAGAAATAAAGAAAGGTTTTATTACCAGGTCTCCTTCTTTTTCCTTCGATGCTAGCTCTACTCTTAAAGTAAGTTTACGCTTATTTAGGTAAAATAAAGTAGTTGATTGAACGACAGCAGACCAAAGCGTTTCTTTTCTGTGTTCCCTTCAATACTAAAACTTCAATGCAACCCAGGGCGGGCTTATGGCGGACTAGCTTTGGCTCATTCTACTCGTCTTTACCTACTTTACTTAAATAAATTCATGCAAGAGGGCTTGTTTTTTCTTTTTTTTTCTTCCGTAACTTCTTTTTCTTCTTCGGCTAGAGCTTCTTCGGCTAGTCTTTTTTCTCACGGCACTATTGCTCATTCTATCGACTACTGTGAATGAACTTCTTTTCCCTAGACCATTCGAATGAACTGCTTGCTTTTCACCATCAACTACTGATAACTCCTCTTCACAGGCTTTGCGGTCTTGAACAAACAAATGTAACTGCGGAATCAGCTAGTCTTTTGCATGAGAATTGCACTTCTTCTTTCTTTCCTACCTAAATCACACCTTCTTAGACTGCTTAGCACTGCTTTTGCCTGGTTTGAACTTTAACATTCTTCTATAGAAATAAAGTATAGAGGCTGCTTTCTTTGGTTGAACTGTTGCTTGAAAACTCCTTACTCTTTCGCAAGCAATAAATCACACAAATAGAAAGAACAAGCGAGAAAGAATTAACTGGACAACCTAACTATGGAATAGACTAAGTTAGGAATGAAATCGTAGGAAAACTTATATACAAGAATTGTTAAAGCTAGGTCTAGAACTATCAAAAGATAAGAAGTAAAGTCATTTGCTTAATTCACTGCGTGCATCCCGAGCTTGAATACTTGATTCCAGAAACAAGATTTGACTGAGAGAATTAAATAAATCAAACCTTACAACTTATCACTATCAAGCACTTTATTTACGGTTTTTAACAAAAGCATTCACTACTGATAACTGCCCAGGATTTAGTGATCAAAGGAATGAGACTGCTTTTAACGAGTTTGAACTTGCCCAGTATTGAACAAACGAATGTAACTTCTACCTTTCACGACTTTGCACTTCAAGAACGGCTTTACTTAAGGAACGGTTTTGTTTATGAAACGAATGTAACCGCTTTTTCTATATAAACTAGGTATTTCCTGTCTGGTGATGTCTTACCACTTTACTTCTTTAATGACTCACTCAAACCTGATTAGACTGCTTCTCCTAGAAAAAACTAGAACTATCCAGCTCGGGATTTCCCATTTGAAATCACTGCTTTTCTATCAACCTAACTATTTGTTGCAAAAGGAAGGAAATCTGTCACAGATAGGCAAGGGAAAGAGAGTTAACTACTTTCTAGGCGGCAAATCGGGTTTGCAATTTTACTGGATCTGGATTTCATTCCAACTGAGTATTTGTTTATAAAGGAAGCGGGATTGAACATGAGAAATTAACTGTTTCTTAGGCTAGTAAGCTAGGTTTGACTGCTTCTCCCTTGTTTTCCAATCGAGTGAACTACGAGTCAACGTTTCTTTCTTGCAATCTTGTTGTTCTAGTTGATTGTTTTAGAATAAACAAACGAGGGAATGACCAATAAAAGAAGCTAGTTCATAGAAGAAGCAAGGGACTGAGTAAGTGAGAAAAAGTCTGTAACTGGACAACCAAGCTATTTAATAGGCACGGATAGTCTTTCTTTTTTGCAAGGAACGCTAAAGATAGGAATGGTTTAAGTAAAATCTCGTTTATGGTTAACTAAGATATTTGGAAATCGTAACTAGGCTTTCGCTTTCCTTTCCTTATCAGTAAAAGCTAGTTCCGGGAAAGAGGGAAAGCAAACGTAGGCGATAGGCCCATAGGGCAAAAAAAGTACTTTATCTAGCTAGGCAAATCGATTGAACAAATCTTGTATTTTGATAGAAAGAGAGTAAGAATAGTTTCGGCACAAGCAAGGAAATCTGTCTAAGATACGGAATCAATAGAAAACAGAGTAGTTAAAGCGAAAAAGCATGAACTGTAAAACCTTTACTACTTAGTAACTTGAAACGGTCTTTTCTTTCACAAAAGCATTACACTTCTTCTTATTAGGCTAGTCTGTTTTCTTCTCACGCCGCTTCGGACTACTTATAAAATAAAAGCTTTTCCCTATGAGCGAGCCCGTTCACTAAGTCAATCAGAGCAAAAAAGATAGACAAGAGTTGATACAAGCGCAGGAGACTGGGCAAGCTAGTTAATAGAAAAAGTGAGAGAAGGAAAGTGAACCAGAAACACTTGATTATGGAATTCCTAAATAACAGCTATCAACTGAGCTATTAGGTGAAAAAGCTCGGAATTGGACATTTGAAATCGCTGCTTTTCTATAGGGAATTGTCTTTGTTTTACAGTTTTTTATCTCATCTAGTGGAGAAGTGGATAAAAAATTCTACTATTTACTTATGTGAAAAACCTTTATTTAATAGAATAGAACAAAGTCAGTAAGGGAGGTACGCTGCTTTTTACTTATTTGATTCCGAAATCACTGCTTTGCCAACTGAACTATTTCTTGATAAAGCAAGTGGTCTTGTTCAAACAAAAGAAAGTAACTTTTAAACTGAGCTATTGAAAAGAAAGGAAAGGAAGAGTTGCTAAAAGAATAAACATATACGGAACTACTTGATTTGGGCTTTACTGCTTTGAACTGGAATGGAAAGCGATGGATTTACCAATAAAACCTCTCTTTCATAGAACAAACAAAGGAAGTACAAGAAGTACGCATCTCTTTTCCTGATTGCATGACTCAATACCTGATGTCACTTCTTTTCCCCTGTTTCAAAAGCTCCGCAAGAATGAACTGCTTTTCCAACTGAGACTTCTTATTCGGCTAGTCTTTTACTTTATCATTGAACTCCTTATTATTGGGCTAGGTCAGTTGTCTTCTTATTTCACTTCTTTTTACTCCTCTGCACTTGGTTATCTACGGTCTTGAAGGACAGCATACAATAGTTCTAATGCCGTGTTATGAACTGGCTTTCTCGGTCTGGAACAAATGCACTTGTTAGGGATAAGGCTGCTGCTTTCCACTTGAAAGGAAGTACGCTGCTTCGGCTAGGAAGGCAGTTGTAAATGTAATTGCTTGCTTCTTTCGTAAGTAAGTTTTCCATGCAACTGCTGAATCTGCTAGGCTAGTTGTCTTATCACTTAACTGCGTATTCGGCTAGGCTAGTTTGAAATGTAAAAGCTTTGACAACTGCTCTATTTCTTGATAAAGCAATGAAATCAGTAAAAGATAGGAATAAATAAGAGTTTTCCCTTGTTTTCACGGGATTGTTCGAATGGAACTCCTACTTCGGCTAGCATGTAACTTATTCTTATAGAAACTGAGCAGCTAAGCTATTTCTTTGTTGAAAAAGAAAGGAAATCCGGAACAGAGCAGGCGGAATCAATTGAGAAAATAGTTTTGAAAGCGAGCGCTCTAAAGCACTATAATTAACTGCCTTTTCACTTGCAAACGCTAATACTGGAAATAAAGATCTGGAACAAAGTAATTCTATATAATCCACTTGTTTTAACTAGGTTTGCAGCTTGACTTTTGCATTCTCACTTAACTGCTACTTCGGCTAGTCTTTTTCATTCGAATTACACTGCTTATTCT
>JARJHM010000358.1:312500-316953 GCA_033356055.1 Carex pumila
TCATGCATATTATGAAATGATGAAAGGAAAAAGAAGCAATGAAAATTATACACTATATATGATAAAAAAAAGAAAAGAACTTAACTCACTTGAAAATCAACCAATTTGATTTAGTATGCTGACCTCGAACTACACTTCGGCGCCTGAGCTTGTCAGGTTGTTCACTAGTGGGCCTGTTCGACCAGTCTCTCATTCGGTTGAGTCAAATCTAGTACCTAAGACTCGATGAGAATAGCTTGAATTCTCAAATCCAGAATTGAAGTGGTACGGAACCAATTCTATGGGACTTATACAATGGCCGGTACAAAAGGTACAACACAAAGCCAAATCGGTGGCTGGCCAAACACATAACTTTTGCATATAGATGAAAATTTAAAAAATAAAATGGCTATGCAAATTGCACATTTTTAACATAATTTACTGGTAAACCGACACAGAATCTCCTTTATAATCACACATGAGCACATTTTGAGCATGCAGCTCCGACACATGCTTCACTCTGTCATCCGGACTCTCCTCTCAACTCGAATTTCATGCTTTTCTCTTTTATTTTTTTCCATGGGCGGCCCTTGTTTTATAGAAATTGATTCGGATATATCTCCTGGAGCTGGTGTGGGTTCACTGTCATTTTCAATCTCATAACTATAGGAAGTACTTACATTCATCGACTTTCCTATGGCAAGCCCTAATTCTTCTTTTGTTCCGGTCATCTAAAAAAGAAAAACCTTTGTTTGAGTGGAAAGGAAGCCTTGTTCAAGTGTATTCGACTTGTATAAGAGCCACGCTCCAGTTGCCTGAAGATAAAAAATTGCATTATTGAATGAATAGGAAAAAAAATGAGTAACATTGTTGCTGCTCTACCATTAGATAATAAAGCACAACGCTGCTAATTGCTCTGTTACAGCTACAATTCATCATCCATCCCTGTTATGAACCCAAAATAACATTATATGACTATAACCACAGTTAACAAAATGACAAACCAAAGTTATACAAAACCAGCACATCTATGCACAAAAAAAGCCTAGCATGCTTCCTCCGTCTTTGACGTATAAACTTAAAATGGAGATAAAGAAACAATACTTAAGTTACGTACTTGTAAAGTAGCCAGAAGAGAATCTCTTGACAAGCCCGAATGCAATGAAAGCTCGATCAGATTGACCGTAACCGAGCAATTTGTAGTTATCCATACCTCCTTATCTTCCTGATCTGATAGATAGGGTCTGCCTTCCACAAAAGCTTCAGGAAGAACAAGTGAAGAGGACGCAACTGCAGCAGTGCTTCTGGTGGTGGGCGATTCATCATAAAGGGAAGGCACGATATTTGGAGTCTAAGAGAAGTTGGACGATGCACACTCAGTTATGATTTCATACTCCCGGGTGGATAATGATGCTTTTCAAACTTCCATCTGCATACAGATTAAAAAAATGCATCCCGCAAATCTTCTGTCTCTATTTTGGAAACTTAAGTGAGCATAATTATACGGGCGTTTGTGCCACTATATTTGAATTCCAAAAAAATTCTTTATTGGTTGGAAAAGTAGGGAAGTCAAAATAGATTTTCCCCATCGTTTTTTCTTGTTTTGCAAGGGCGAAGCTGAGAGTTTGAAGGTTCTTTGCCTTTTGTGGACTGCGGTATCAAGTGTGTTGGTTTGGCTAGGTGCTGGTTTTTTCCATCGTTTTGATTTCGTGGGTGTTGGTTATCTAACGAGAGTGGCCTGGAGGACTCAGATTGGTTCATGTCTTTCTCAGTGGGTCTTGCACTTTGGTTTGAAATTAGGTGCGTTGCCCAAATTAATATCTTGGCGTTTGGTGCATTCAGCAGAACCCAAAGTATTGTCATCTGGATTGAAGTTTGAAGGGAGCCCGTTAGTGCCTGTTTTTTCGGGTATGAGTGGATTGTTTTTTGCCTCAATGGTAATATTTGTGGGCTGTTAAATTTCTTGTTGGGCTGACAGGATGATATCCTTTTCTTTTGGTGTGGGTTGGCTCTATTTTTCGTGTATTTTTCCAATTTTTTATATAGCGAAAGACTTTTTGTATACATCATTGAGGTTGGAGTGGTTTTGTTTTCAATTATTTAGTTGTTAAGGTTTCTTATTCGTAAGATAGCTAATAACATATCAAACTTGATGAAAATCCTTCTGGCGCTTCGAAATTCGTGTTCTTCCCACTGCAACGCGTGGGCCACTGACTAGTTGCATAAATCCCAAGCTGTTTTGGCTCCGGAAGTATGTATCTGTTTTTTTTAATGGAATCATTTGCATTATCAATTCTCATCTTGCATTTTGGTCCTGTACCGGTTTACCCCCACCCGTTGGGCGCCTGGTTGGTCTCAAATTGATCTTGATTTCTTCCGGTCTATAGGAACCTAATTTTGGCACATCACTGCTTTTAATCAATTGGCATAACCTTCCAACTGTTATCACTCAATTATATATATATATTTCTATATAATAGATTCATGCATTTAAAGCAACGCGATCAGTGGATGAGTAATGGTCTCATGACTAACACTTTTTTTTTCAGTTTCAAATGCAAATTTTCATCAAAAAGTTAGTTGTTTGTTTTATTAGTGATCTTTTATGATATGCATAATATATAGAGTATTTCTCCTTTTCCTTTTTCAAAAAGGTGAGTCGTTGGAGTGAGGTTGTGCACACGTGGGCCACAGGGCTTGGTTCGTTCCAGACAACATGGAAGACATGATTGAAATAGAAGAGGATCTCCTTTATTCTGAATCAATTTGCAACTATGGAGGGTCATGCTTGGTTTTTTTAATACTTTTTTTACTTTTGACATTATATATATTTTTTGGCTGGGTTATGCTGTTATTTTTTTCTGTACTTTAGTGATGAAACTGCTAGTTTTGTTGTGGATGGGTGTAGGGTTAGTGGGATAGGCTGGGTTGGGGTTTTGATTTGTGGGAGGGGCTTTGAAAAGTTTTCATCATGTAGCCTTTTCTCATTACTGGTACTGGTCTGTAACTGGTTCCTTGAATGGAAGCGGTGGTACTTGATACCACTTATTCAAAAAAAAAAGTCCACATATTCAATTGTTTCATTTCAATTCAATGTTGTCCGGCAGTGTAAGGTTCTGAAAGAAAGCAAAGAGAAGTATTGCTATTTGGTATGCTTGCAACCTATCCAGACCCAAAGAAACGTACACATTACTAAAAACGTTTAGTCTTCCTTTTTCTACGGGGAAAGAGTTTTGATTCGCTACAGAGCCAATGGAGTCAAGTTGTTTGAGCGGGGCTTCAAAGCTTACCCAAGAACCTATGCTGCTGCTTACGTGGCTTCCTACTCAGGTAACGAATCCGAAATCTCTTCAACTGCCACGCCTACTTTATGCCAATCCCCCCTTCGTGAGCATTCGATTCAGAACATATTCACTATTCTATTCCAGAAGCTCACTTCATTGTTATTGCCACTTCCTATGTGACAACCGTACTTTCTTTATATGAAAAAGAAAATGGGAAAAGCTGTGGTTGTGTAACTGGATCCACTTTCCTAGAAAATAGGGAAGGAGAATGCACCTAATAAACCAACCGGGGGTATCGGTAATGCTGAGGTAGCAGATGTGCTTGGGCAGCCCTGCTCCAATAAAGCTAATAGGACAGAATCTAGTCCCGAGCCGGTAGATCTTGGTGTCAGTGTCAACTCACTATCTTCCGACGGTCCAACATAAGGGCTGTCTTCCCTTTCGATCCACCTTCTTGATTTTGGAATTTCTTGATCGGTGAGGAGGAAGAGAAACTTCACTTTATGTACAAGATCCCGCCATGCTCATGCTACTCCCATGCCTCCTTCCCAGTCGCTGCTACTAGCCCGTGTAGTGTAAGGTTCCGAACTTTTACCTATCCCGACTTCGCTACATTTCCTTCTGACTTTTCTACTGCTCCTAAACCCGGACTAGACAACCTATTCTCCAATGGTGAAAGGTCTCTGCCCACAACTCAAAAACAGCAAATGAGAAGTTCTTTTTTTCATAAAAAAACTCATATAGCCGTTTCGTTTTTTCTATAGGTTGGTTTTTGCTTTTCTTGCTACGCCCTTATGTGCTTCATGTTTGGAGTGTACCAGGCGCATGTGTAGGATGGCACAATGTGTCGACACATTTCTTTGGTCAGCGCTCCCCACTGTGGCAGTTGCTAGCTTTTTTCTTTCGATGGCGATCTCATTGAGCCAATTGCCAAAAAAGGGCCAGTTCCTTTCAATTATGGTTATAAAGAACGAAGCGGAGGATTCGTCATCCTCAGTACCAGTCGGTATTGACAGAAAAGATCCAATATCAACCACATAATAAGATAAAAGAAGATGAAGAGACCGAGGAAAAAGAGATCCATGGATAGGCAAGAAGATCAAGAAAATGAAAGAGTACCGGATCGGCTTACTACTAGATAGATGGAAAGGAGCCTTCACTTTTTTGTGAAGTAGAAAGCTATTGTTCAG